>VDFB02384538.1:0-178025 GCA_007258455.2 Sequoia sempervirens
TGCATCCTTCCTTCTTATATGTTAGTATCTTCTTTCATTGCAACTTCTTGCTTAATTTCAACTAGAGGAATGGAAATGCTCTTCCTTTTCTTACCTGTTCTACTCAAACCACCAGAGGTTTTAGTTCTAGTCCTGTCCTCTAATGTTGGTCTAATAAGGTCTTTAGGGATTCTTAAAATAAATTCTACATAATGAACAACTTCTTCCTTAGTCACTTCATAGTCCAACTTATAAATCCAAAGAGTTATGGGCTCAATTGCTTTCATGAAGCAAAAGTCAATAGAGACAAAGAAATTAATATCTCTTGAGTACCTTTGTAACACATTCTTAGGTATTCTTACTCTTTCATTCATCCTCATCTGAAGCATTCCAAAGAATGTAGCAAGAGAATTGTCTTGAGCATTCAAACCACCAAGATTTCTCATATAATTTTTTATCTGATGTGCAACTAGTTTTGCACTTATCTACTCCACTTTCCCAATTACTGGTACATCATGAAGTAGAAAAGAAAACAAATTATCAAATTACCATACCTAAATGTGTGCTTTTTTTTGTTTTTTTTTTTTTCGTTAGGTTCTTCATCAAATGTTGTCGAAGTAACTCACGTACGTCATAATCAACACCACTTTCAATCATGTATGTGCAATGTGAACGACAATGGAAAAGATTGTATAGTCATTATTTGGTTGATAGATTTTGTGTCTAATAAGCCTTCCAACATACCAGATGGTTGGATTCCTAACTGTGTTCAAGGTGAATTCCTTTTCTTCAAGAGTAGCACTTTTCTTCTCCACTAAGTCCTTGACCTAGATAGTTTTTCATTTTGGAATTGTTCCGGAGGAGCAAAAACCAGTTACATCACTAATATCTTCCTTGGTTATTGCATACTCACCATCAATCCAAATGGATTCATTGTGATCTCTTCTTAATACCATTCTGATGTAATTTTTAACTTCAAACAACAGGAACTCCTGCCAACATCCAATTTTCTTTCTTTTAGGGTTTTGTGTTATGGTTTTAAGGTATCATCATTTCATTCCAATTCTCTTGTCCATATAACACATAATTCATTATTAGAAACTTCTATTTTCCCATGAATGATGCATTGATATCTTTAGTTAGTAACACTCCAAAGGGAGTGCAAGAAAATGCACCTGTTAGATCTTCCAATAGAACTTTCCAAGAAGTCCTCTTCAACTCAAGTTGTGGTCTCTCTCTTAAAGTTTCTCTATGAAAATTAGGGTTTTGATGATCAACTATCGAGAGACGCGTAGAGTCTTTCCACTTATTCTTCTTCACTTTACTTCTTTGCATGCATAAAATGAAATTAATTTGTCTTCCCAAGCACACCTTTAACTCCTTGATTTGAGCCATTTCAGCAATAAATTCTTTAGATAAAAAGTTGGTAAACTTTGAAACCTTGTATGCATAGTCAACTTTTAGAAGCTCTGCAAACTTTTGCATTAGAATATTCTCTCTTGTATTTTTCACAAATAGATCCACAATATTATTCTCCATCTTCTCTCTTCATGTCAAGCCATTGTTGCAAGTATGAAGGAAGTATGATGAATGTGTTTTCATTGATGTCAACTGGTTAACTAGTTCTGAACTAGTTGTTTTTTTCATTGATGTCATGGATAATGGATATTGGTTGTATATGTCAAGGATATTGAGAAAATTGTAATGAAGAAAGATTGTAGGTGTTTAGCTGTTTCTTTGGGTTTTTCTTTGAGATTCGATCCTATGTTCATGTGGTTCAGATATGTTGATCATGGTTGTTGGAAGTTGCTATATCTAGGATTTGGGCTTCTGGATTGTTGTACAGTGTGAGTTATGTTCAACAGTTGTGAACTATACTTTTCAGGGTATCTAGCTGAGGCCCAGGAGAAATGTAATTGCTTTGAATTTATTCTTGTTTGAGTCTTATGACTTTCAGTTAAGGAATTAAGGTGATATGATCATGTTGAAGATAATTTTGTTATCTAGAAGGATTGCATCATGCTAAGGTAGCATGTGCTTAATTGATTTATGTGTTTAACACTGGTTTTTTTGACCTTTTGTTTAACAATACTTTCAAAGCTTATGGAAGCATGTTGAAGTGTGTGTTTGGGTTTCCCTCATTCTAATTCTAGCCTAGAATGCTTTGGTGTCGACCTAATTTGAATTTGTAAATGCAAATGATGTATGGCTGACTTTGGAAATGTTTCAAAGTTGAAGATGGTATAAATACAAGATGAGATATTGGTGAAAAATAAAGGTGCAAAGAAATAAAGATAGATAGATGTGAGATAGATACAAAATAGTTTGTATGTGATGTGAGTTTGGCAGATTAGTGTGAAGTCTAATTGTTGAGTTTCTAGAAGTAGTGAGCTAAAGGTGTACTATATCATTCATGCATGTCTGCAAGTGTTTGAGAAAATTGTGGTGGAAATATTTATTGCATTGAGATTGTCTTATGTTTGTAACATATCTATTCTTTCTTCTTTGTATCTATGTGGTATTGAACCCTCCAGGTGGTTAACCCTTGTTTAGAAAGTGAGTCTTGTTTTGGCAATGAGCCTTTGTAATCAGTTTTGATATTCTCTATATTGTGAGCTAATCCTCACCATGGTTTTTTCCTTATTGGGTTTTCCAAGTAAATTTGGTGTTATTTTGTATGTGATGTTTTTTCAGTTTCTCCCTTTTCATTTAATGATTGATCATGATAGTAGAGTAAAGGATTTATGATTGGTTTAATTTTTGGTGAATGTTTTAAAGGTTAAATTTTTTTACAACTAATTCAACCCCCTCTCAATCATCTTGTTCAACAATTGGTATCAATGCTTGGTTCCTTGGATTGAAGCTTAACTATTTAAGGAAGGCATTGGATAGAAAACAAGATCACTTTTGAATGTCCTAAGTTCGATGGAAAAAATTATGCTATCTGGAAAATGCAGATGGAAGGATATCTAGAGTATTGTGGATATGATGTTGAAACTACTTATAAAACTACTTACACTCCTCTAGCTAATGGTTTGAGTGCAATTGATGAAATCAAGGTGCATGAAGCAAGCAAGAAGGCTAAGTTCATTTTGAAGAATAGAATTTCACATTCTGAGTTGATTAAAGTCTAGAATCTAAAGATTTCCAAAGAGGTCTAGGATGCTTTAGAAAAGATGAATTGAAAAGGTCAAAGAAAATTTATAGAATTTAGAGGCACAATTTGAGGTTCTACATATGTCTAAAGATGAGAACATTAAATATTATGTACTAAGAGTGGATGAGTTGGTAGCTGAAATGAGAGGAACTGGTGCTATAGTAAATGAATCTAGGATTGTGAAGAAGATTCTTAGAACTCTTCTCGATGCATACAATGAAAGGATATCTACTATTGAAGAATATATGGACTACAATACTTATACTAAAGATCAACTATAGGGAACTCTAACATCTTATGAGATGAGAAAACCAAATTTGAGAAATGGATCCAAATCAGATACTTCTTTCAAGGCTACAAGAGTTGAAGATCTAGATGAGGAGAATCTTGATGAAGTAGAAGTTAACTATGTGAGAAGGATGAGGAAAGGATCTAACAAGTATGAAGGTAAGTTACCATTTAAATTCTTTAGTTGTGGAGGAATAGGTCACTATCCTTAGTGAAGTATAGAAAGAGCTAAGAGGAACACAAAAAGATTTGACAAATAAAAAAAAGGAAAAAAGATAAACAGAGAATATTATGTGAATGAGAATGCTAATGTTTCTGGTGAAGAATTTGATTATGGATATTTTGATGACAATGAATGCTTTTTCTTGGCTATAAAAGATGAACCTACGTCTACTAAATCTAAAAGAATGGTAAAGGAATGTCCTCCAAAGAAAGATAAAGAAGAAGATACTGTAATCTCTTCCCTACATGCTAAACAAGAAAAAAACTATTGGGTTGTTTACAGTGGTTGTCCACATCACATGACTGTTGATAAGAGTAAGTTTGTTAAACTAGAAAAATATGATGGAGGCTTAGTTATGTTTGGAGATGATACTAGTGCTAAAATTTGTGGAATAGGTTCAATAAGTTTTGATACATAATCTCTTGAGTGTTGGATAGATGTGTAGTAAAGGATATAACGTTATATTTGAATATCAAATATGTAAAATTAGGAAAGGATCTAGAGCAGTGATTTTTGTAGGAAAGAAGTCTAAAGGAAATATATATCAGCTTAAGGTGCTAATGGACGTTGCTTTATGACTCATATTATTGACAGCTGGTTATGGCATCAGAGAATGTGTCACATGAATTTTGATAACTTGGCAAGAATCAATGCAATGCAAGCCATAAGAGATTTACCAAGGATTACAAAGCCTATTAATGCTATTTGCAGGAATTGTTAGTTTGGAAAGAAAGCAAGGAACAACTTTAGATCAAAGGAACTATCTACTATCGAGCTACTAGATTTGATTCATACAAACCTATATGGTCCTATAAGAATGAAAAGTCTACAAGGTGAAAGGTACTTTATGCTTTTGATTGATGATAACTCTAGGTATAGATGGGTTATTTTTCTTAGAGAGAAATTTGATGCATTAGATAGATTCACGACATTCAAAGCTATGGTAGAGAATGAAGTAAATTTAAGAATAAAACTATTGAGGTTTAATAGAGGTGGTAAATTCGCCTCCCATGAGTTTAATATGATTTCTAAAGTTCATGTAATAAAAAGATAGTTTTCTACTTTGAGAACTCCTCAGCAGGATGGAGTTGTTGAAAGAAAGAATAAAACAATTCAAGAGGTTTCTAGATCAATGATTACTAAAGTTGGTTTACTGGAAGTTTATTTGAGAGAAGCTATTCACACTGTTGTCTATGTGTTCAATCGAGTTCAAGAAAGAGCTAATAGTACTAAGACCCCCTATGAGCTATGGTGTGGAAGAATTCCTACTATTAAGTATTTTAAGGTATTTGGAAGCAAATGCTATATCAGATGGGATGAATAAATTTTAGGGAATTTTGATGCTAGAAGTAATGAAGGTATTTTCCTTGGATATTCTACTAAGAGAAAATCTTGCAAATGTTTCAATAAAAGACTAAGAAAGATCCTAGAAAGCACAAATGTTAAGGTTGATGAAGCAATGAAGAATTCAGATGAAGTTAATGGATATGTATCTAATGAACTTGATTATGCAAGATTTGAAGAAGTTGTGGAAGAACATGAAAACATAATGAAGAGAATGAAAAAAAAGAAGCTCTAGTGGTGTCCCCTAAGACACCTAGATATGTGTAGAAGAATCATTCAAAAAATTAAATCATTGGAGACAAAATAAAAGGAGTATTGACAAGTAGATTTTCTATTGTTGGTGAGATACTTTCTGGGATTGAGCGAAAGACCATAAGTGAAGCATGTAAAGATGAGTATTAGATGGAAGCTACAAAAGAGGAACTTATGGAGATTAAGAAGAATCAAACTTGGGAATTGGTCCCTAGACTGACAAACAAAAAGATAATTGGATCAAAATGGATATTCAGAAACAAGTTGAATCAGAATGCAAAAGTAGTCAAAAATAAAGAAAGGCTTGTGTGTAAGGGTTACTCACAAGTAGAATGTATAGATTTTTAGGAGACTTTTTCTCTAGTGGCAAGAATGGAAGCTATCAGAATATTTTCAGCGTTTGCTACTCATAAAGATTTCAAGGCCTATCAAATGGATGTTAAGTCTACATTCTTGAATGGTGAGCTAGAGGAAGAAGTCTACATGAAACAACTAGAAGGATTTCAGTTGTCAGATCAATCAGCTATGGTCTGTAGATTGAAGAAAGCTTTATATGGATTGAAGAAAGATCCTAGAGCTTGGTATGCAAGTCTAGACAAATATTTGATTAAGTAAGGTTTTAACAAAGGTATGATAGATAGAATTTGTATTTGAAAATTGATGATGACAAGATCTTGATAGCGGTTATATATGTTGATGACATTATCTTTAAAGGAAATGAAACAATACGCAAGATGTTTGCTAAAGAGATGCAAAAATAATTTGAGATGTCTATGTTTGGTGAGATGAATTTCTTTCTATGTCTACAAATTAATCAAACAGAGAAGGGGATTTTTATTTTACAATCAAAATATGTAAGAGAAATTTTGATGAAGTTTGGGATTGATGGTTCCAAACTAGTATGCACTCCTATGGTGACTAGTTGCCAATTGACTAAAGATGATGATTCAACTAAGGTTGATAAGAGAAAATATAGATCTATGATTGGAGGTTTGTTGTATTTGACTGCTACTAGACTGGATATCATGCATGTAGTTTGTCTTGTGGATAGATTTCAAGAAGACCCTAAAGAAACACATGTTGTTTTTGTTAAGAGGATAGTTAGATATTTGAATGGAACTCTAAATTATGGGTTATGGTATCCTAGGGATACTGATTTTACACTAAGTACTTACAAAGATACAGATTGGGTTGGTTGTGTAGATGATAGAAAGAGTACAAGTGGTGATGCATTCTTTCTTGGTTGTAGATTGGTGGCTTGGTTGAGTAAAAAGCAAGATTCAGTTTATTTACACTAGTATAATTTTCCAAATAAATGACTAGGTGACTAAAAATTTAGTCACAACAACTAAAAATGACTAAATTCTACTCATTTTTTGCAACTCAGCTATAAATGAGTAAATAGTCACAGAAATAAAAAAGACTAAATAGTTAGTCATCAAATACAAATTAGAAAAAAAAATTAAAAAACAATTCAGAAAATTATCAGGACGATGTATTGCACGTGATGTATTGGTGTGATTATTCACTTTCATTGTAGACCTCACTTCATTCGTTCATTGTAGACCTTGCTTCATTCCTTCATTGTAGAACTTGCTTCATTTGTTAGCCTATCACTAAGGTGCTTTGATCAGTTATAGTAGCTACTTACATGTGCAATAAAGATTTGGAGAGGATAAAGTAATAAAGATAATCTCACAAAAATACACATTTTCTAGGTAGCTCCATACACTCTTTCACCTACACACAAGAAGGAAGGGGAAATTGTGATGGTTGTATAGCCCTAGGCCTACCTCAGTCAAACCTTTGTTTTGTTGTTTCCACCTCCACAAACAACCAGGTAGCAACGAGATAGAAACATGTGATAAAGAAGTAAAGAAAGTAGCAATTGCAATAAACACTAAAAAATAGTAAAGAGCTACTCAACCAAATCGCAAAGGAGAGGAAAAAACCATTACCACCTCCACCAAGAGCTCACTAGCCAATGGAGGAGAATACAGACTTGGAAAGGAGAGTCTCGCAAGACCCCAAGCCCACACCACTAAAGGCTTGCTCCACACTTGCTTTGTAGAGTTAACGAAGTGTTGTTGTTGCAATGGAGTGTTAAAGTGTTGCTTGAGAATGGAGAGAACACTAGAAAAATGCTTGAGATTGTGAGAGGAAGATGGATTGAATTCTTGGAGGTCCAAGTGCAGTGAGAATAAGTGAATTTTAAGGAGAAGAAGGAATAATCTGCCATTTTTAGGGTTGGTTGGTGAAAGAGGGACATTACAAATCCAATCCAATTGAAAGTGTAATGGCTCTTCCAACTTCAAATGTAGGAATCTGTTAGGGATGTAAGCATGCCACACAAATGTCTACGCATTTTGCACACGTCCCCAAAAAAATATTTCCCTACCAACACAACAGTTAGATGCCAAGTGGAAGGAAGGTATCCAGCTGATGTGGAATTTTGACTTCGGAATTTGGTTTTCTAAGGTGAGGATGTGTAAAAGGGGAATTTGCATAAGGTGCAAATTCGCTCCTATACATTTTTCCCTAACTTTAGCTAGCATGAATACTGATGAGTGCTTCGGTAAAGTAGATCAAAGAGTTAGTAGGGTTAGAAATGTATACCTGAATCATCAAGTAAGCAAACTGCAATCTAGTGAGCTTGAAAGCACAGGGTAGGAAAAAGACTCTATAGCCCCGCAAAACTATGAAGTTGTAGAATAAAAGCATCTTATAGGCCTGCAGACCCGCAAGGAGGTGACCCCAAAGATCTATCACATGAAGGAAGCCCCAAGAATTAAGCACCTCACAATCCCATATATTTTCAAGGAAGGTGTTCTCCAAGATCTCTCACATGAAGGAAAGCCAGAAAAAGCACCCTATATGCCTGTTGACCTACATGGAAGGCATCCTCCAAGATCTCTCACATGAAGGAAACCCATAAAAAGTGCCCTATAGCCCCACAGACCTGCAGGGAAAGCATCCTCCAAGATCTCTCACATGAAGGAAATCCTAGAAAAAGCACCCTATAGGCTTGTAGACCTATAGAGAAGGTGTCCTCCAAGATCTCTCACATGAAGGAAACCCCCAAAAAAGCACCTCACAGAACTGTAGACTTGTGAGGGAGTGAAACCCAAGATCTCTCACATGGAAGAAGCTCAGAGGAAGTGCTTTACAGGAATGTAGACCTGTAAGGAAGGTGTCCTCCAAGATCTCTCACATGGAGAAAACCTAAAAAAGGAGACTCTGTAGAGTCAGAAAGCGGCTTTACAAGTGCACCTGCAAAGTGACATGTTTACCCATAGATAAAACATGTTCTTAAGTGGCCACACAAGAAAGTAGATATTCATGTAGACTATCAAAAAGTTGGAAAAAATTCAAAGGGGTCCCTTGGGAACCTAGTGTGAATAAAGGGGTTCACTTAAGAGACAAGCTATGTGAAAGTGTGGAAGAGATGTTTTTTCTCAAATTAATTCAACACCAAGGAATCCTTTTGAAATATATTCACTTCATCAGGGAATTTGAAAGGAAGAAGATGCCCCCTCGTGAGGGGAAGGTCAAGGCTACTCCCACCTCAAGGGAGAGTTCTCAAGTTCTTTCTTTGCGAACCCATGATGAAGGAAACACATTCTATTAGGTCCAAGTTGACAATGTGATTCTTGAAATTTTTTGCAAGGATTCTCAAGAAAATATTCATTAGCAATGAATACATTTTCTAAAAATAAAACTAATGGCATTGCCACACATGAAAGAGACAACTGAAGCAAAGAAGAGAGAAAGATAAGAGAAAATAAAAAAGAGGCAAAGACATCACAAAGAAAGGGCATAGGGGTGATCGGATATTTTGGGGTTAGAGTTGCTCATAATATATATAAGTATAATAATACTATATAAAATGAACTATCATCAACCCCCTACTATATCAGACCATGTGAAGAATGCATGAGACAAAAAAGTAAAAATAAAAAATTGCATCAACATGGAAGGGAAGCCTAAATTCCCCCAATGATTTGCATCATCTCCAATTTACCGAAAATCAATCACAAACATGGAAGAATGATGATACAAATAGAAGAATTTCCCCATCACAAAGAAAGGGCATAGGGGTGATCGGATATTTTGGGGTTAGAGTTGCTCATAATATATATAAGTATAATAATACTATATAAAATGAACTATCATCAACCCCCTACTATATCAGACCATGTGAAGAATGCATGAGACAAAAAAGTAAAAATAAAAAATTGCATCAACATGGAAGGGAAGCCTAAATTCCCCCAATGATTTGCATCATCTCCAATTTACCGAAAATCAATCACAAACATGGAAGAATGATGATACAAATAGAAGAAGTTTCACAACACAAAAACCACCCCTGTATCCAAGCACCAACAAGGGTGAAAAGGGTCATCTAGGAACACATAGCAGTATCATGAGGGAACACATCACAACACACACACACATCTAATCTAAAGATAAAGAAGAGGTATCCTCCTAACACTTATCGACCAAGAGGTCTTCCACTTCCCACTCTAGATCATCATAAGGGGAAGGAGGATGACCCTGCAATGGTGGAATATTAAGGGGAGGAGCTTCCAACCCTCCCACAACAAGGGCTAAGGAAGAAGGCCCTGCAAGGTCTCCTCCACTCGACTCTTGTGGAGCTATGGTCAATGATTTTGCAAAAAATCATTGACAAGGTTGAAACTTCATCTAGAGAGTTAAACATGCACTTTGTTGGAGTGCAATGTCATACCTCAACAGATGGAGAGGTTTGTTCCTAAGGTTCACCACTAGGTTCATCGAGTGACTCGGGAGTGGTGACAAACTTAGGGGAAGTCAAGGTTAGTTCCATTACTAGGATGGAACAAGCTAGCGCAGGACCACCCTTCAGAGACGGTGGGCTCCTCTTATGCCTTTCATTGATGGAAGGGCCATCCTCCATCTTCTACTTGGTTAGGGGGATGTGAACTCCACATAGATGAGGTAAGAGGTGTTAAAGAGGAGAAGGAGGAGGAGAAAACTACATAAGATACTGTTAGCTCTCAGAAATGCAGGCAAAATGCCTCAAGAGGTTGCCAATCTCTTGGTACGTTTCAGGGTAACAGACAAGGTCAAAAGATTTAGACATTCTACTCTTTAGGTGCTGCTAGACCTAGGTGGGTGTACCTATATGAATGCAGCATACTTAATGTGCTTATCTCTCTTGAAACATTTTTCCCACAATGGCAAATGGGAGTGGACAAATAAAACTAAATTTGGTATAAATTGTATAGCAATATTCAAAGCTAAATCCTAATATGCTCAGTTAATAGATGTAAGAAATGAATGAAACTAAATGATAAAAAGTGCAGAGACTAGTGCCCTATTGGGTATGTGGAGTCAAATGAAATCTAAATGGGTAACTTATTTCTGGAAAACACTCAAATTGTTTGGCATATGTTTCTGTTTATAACTTGTATAAACATGCAAGATTGTGACTACCAAGTTCTTCTTAATGATCTAGATGAATTTCCCTAATTACTGTGATCAATTAAAAGGATTTAATCTTTCCTTGAAAGAACCAATTAATCAACCACACAGATACAACAAATGTGCACTGATAAACTGAATATAAACTTGTTACATCAATTTAAATAACTAGAAAGCATCAATCTTGGAGACAACTTTAGCAATATTTTCAATAAGCACAATAGACAATTGACACCATAAATACGCTGCCACATCAACTAATTTTCATTAATATCTCTATTATTTTAAAACATGCAACATAGTCTCATAGTATGACATTTTTTGTCTATTGTATCTTCCCTAATCTATCTTCTATCCTATCTACTATATCTCTTCTTACAGTCAAAAATGAATATTTATACATCATTATTTGAAAAGACACATCATTTCGCATTCAAACGTCGGTGATCAGTTGTATTCGAGCTTCTATTAACATTTTCCAAACACTCGCTGAGATATCCTGTAGTCATACCGACCATCAATGTATCACCGATAGTCATCCTGTGCATCGTTATAATGTCATGCCATCTCATTGACGTTTGGAGTCTCACCAATAGTCATCCTTTCATCTTGTGTGTTGTTGTGACAATTTAGAGTCAGGGAGATGTCTCATAGGTTACTTAGTGTCTCACCAAGATATGTTCATTGGTATGTTCTCTGGTCACTGAGACATATTTTCTTTCTCGCCGATGAAAAAAATTCAAAGTGACATATGAGTCGGTGGGACTATATAACTTTACCCCGATAGTCATTTGATTGAAGCCTTTTATGCTTTGTTGGTGAGACTGGGTGCATTCATTGAGACTTTGTTCCAATAGCCTTTAGTCTGGCCGATACATCATTATGTGTACTAGTCAGTGATACATAATGCGTTCGGCAAGACCACATACCAAAGACATATGGTTTGGCTGAAGTGTTTACTCGTGAGCTGATCGGTAAGACATAATGTATTCGGTGAGACCTTACTTCAATGACTTTATCTGGCCGATATACCCTCTATCGCTGAGACAATGTGTTGTATCCTGCCGATAGGTGCCCATAGATGAATTCCAATCGTTGTGACATCTCTGAAGTCTTGTCGATAGACTACAACAAATGTATATCAGTAGAACATGCATTATGGATCGAGGAGACCCTCACCATCTCTTTCCGATAGGAATTATGCTATGAGATATTCATGACTCGATGGATTTTTTAGGAACCACATGGAAAAATATGAGCAAAATGTTGTGAAGAGAGGACTTTGTGCTTATGATGAAGACTCGTTTGGAAACTCAGGGGTATGAAACAACCTATAAAATTTTCAAAATTTTATAGTTCTAACAAATACCACTGAAGTATTTGGAATATCCACAAGCTTAGGGAAGGGAGGAACATCCAAAAGGGATATCAACAAGGGAAGCTCCATCAAAGGAGCGATAAACACCTATACCTTTTTAGGTTCAGGAACATCCGTACTCATAGTGGAAGCTAGAAGGGAGACTGAACTAGATTGAATGGAAGCAAAGGGGATGAGAGAGGAGGATGCATTAGGAGACCCTAAGATAAGGGTGGTCAACTCCTCTTCTTCTACAAAGTGGCCTACTCAGCTACAAGAGCCTTTCGTTGATGATTTCACTCACACGCAAGGTGATTTTTGTGGCTCTTTGAGCTAGAGACCAAAGGCTACAAGGGAATGGAAGTCTCCTACTCAGCCATGGGATTTTCCACTTCAATTTTTTCCAATGGTGTGATAGGCTCCTTAATGGGAGTAGGAGGAAGATATTGAGAAATGAAAGGGGGATTTGGCTCCAATGCCTCAGCAGTGAGCCTCTTCTTGTTTACTACTTTGGGAGAAGAAGCAATGGGAGGTCGCAAAGGCTAAGACATAGAGGATTCCCCATGGGGACCTTTTCCCTTGCCATACAAGTAGCACCAAGGTTCAGGTGGCTTAGTAGGGATGTCAGATATCCTGATCTTAGGCTTATGACAAGTGAGTATCATTGGACTCAGCAGATAAAAGCCACACATATTCATCCAAAAATCTTCTCTAGAAAGAGAAGTGGGAGAGCCATCTCGGGAATAGCGTAGCTTCTCTTTTCCATTTTGATAAGGGGAGGAAACCAACTGTTGTGCTACCGAGAGGGTCAATTTCAATTGTCCCTTGCACTGGTCTTATACTTCACATAGTTTTTGTAAAATGGGTCTATTCTTGGAGGGAGCAGACTAATAGGGGTGGGCCAAAAATGATCCAAAGAGTAACCCCCATGGGACACCAACAACTGGTATCCAGTGTCATGCACTACATGCACAACACCTTCATGGGAGAACTTCAAATATTTATGAATGACGGAGGTGATTCTAGTCATGGAATCTAGCCAAGGTATGCCTGACTTCATCCTGGATAGATATGACTCTGGAATAACATCAAAGACTATGTCTACAACCCTAGGTCCTACAAGGATGGATAAAGTTATTGATCCATATGGTTTGAGACTAAGACCATCGTGCATACGAGTGGTAGATTTTGTTTCTTCGTAATCCTTTCTATGCAATGAATTAAGCCACAACATCTCTTGTATAATGACATTCACTTAGCTTGTGGGGTCGACTAAGACCCTTGTCACAATGTGTCCATTTAGGCGAGCAAGAAAGTAGAGGGGAGAGAGCTTTTTGTTTAAGGGTAAATCCTACAACGTGAATGTCACATTCAGGTAGTTAGGCATAGGTTGTGTGGTAGGAGTAACCATGACCATGTTAACATATGCCTCGGGTCGAGTGGTAGAATTAGAGGGATTGATAATAATGTTGGCAGAGTGTGATGAAAATAGGTCCATGTATATTTGCAACTCACTATTCACTTTCACCACCAACTTGTTTGTATTTTGTTTACTTCCATCAAGATGAATAGTATCATCCTCGATGAAGGAGCATACAACATTTAGTATCATATTTTTTAACTCGATGGTACTAATAGAAGGTATTCGGATCATACCAACTAGGGAAAGGTTCCTTGAGAGGTTTGGGGTTCTCTAAGGTTATGATCTTATCCTTTAGAAACTTTTGAAAGATGGAAGAATAATATTCTGCTAACTTTGTGAAATTTTTGTTCCATTTAAGGATGTTATCATTCATAGTGGTCACTACATTCGCAACAACCTTGCCTTTTCTAGATATCAATACAATGGACTTTCCTTCTAAATAGGAGCATGAGGAAGATCGCTTGAACTGAACTACCATTTTTTGATACTCTCGTAATGCAGCACTCAAATGAGTGAAAGAAGGGTATTTCATAAGGGAAAATTTATCTTGCGAAGGTCTTTGCAAGTTCCCTATGAACACCTTTTGTACATTAGAATCGGGTAGTGTATACGAGATTTATGAAAAGAGCATTTAGTATCGCACTATAAAACCAATAATAATTTTGTTATCACCTTGTTTGCATTGGATGAGATCCGAAAAGGTCATCTTCGGTCCAATGTTTCCTTGGAACTATCAGAGAAACTGATTTACGAGTTGATCGAATGAGAAGATGGAATTTTTGAGTAAGGAACAATACCATTCAAGTGTTGTATCCTTAAGAGATTGAGGGAATCTGGTGTAGGAGCACCCATAGGTTACCTTAGATTGTCTAGAAGGTCATATTTTGGCAATTTGTTTAGGCCAACTTATCATCTATTCATGTTCATTTTTTGGTTGTGCCTTAGTGGCATTTTTGATTGGGTGTTGATCATCTAATGAAGGTCATGTTGACCATAGAATAGGAATCATTAGGATCTAGCCCAAAATAAGGTTTTGGATTTTTTAGGAATTCTTGAAAAATATTTGCAAATGTTGCTTAATTGGAGCTACAAGTGACCAAGAAGAGCCCAAGCAAGAGGTTAACTATTTTAGAGACCCTATTTATGGAATGCCTCGGCATTGGAGTGGGATTGGAAGCATTTGTTATGTTTTGAAGTTTTGTGAATTCAAGGAAAGCAATTATGTTTGAGAGTGCATTTTTTTATTTTTGCATAGAAGTGAGGTTTTAATGGATTAATCATGGCACTGTAGTTTGTGTAGGATTTAGTGTAGTAGTTCTTCAAGAATTGTGTGACATTAGTTAGTTTCTTTATTCAATTTCAAGCATTGTTTGTAAATAGTTTTGATTTCACACTATTGTTCATCTGAACTAGGCAGTTTTGTGAAAATGGAGTGTTAGTTCACTTTCCCACCATACAAATTGTATGGCCCTTTGGGAACAATGACTAGCCTCCATGTATGTACATATGGTAGAGTTTAGGGCCCCTGAAAATACAGGAGCTACTATGGAAGTCTTGCCCTAGGTGAGCCAGGAAGAGTCCAGCTAAGGAAGACCTTAGTGCAGAGCACATAATTTGTAGGGGTATCAAATTCTTGAAAAATTATCTTTTTGAGAAGGCAAGTATGAGTCTTGCCAAGAAATAGAATGGAGGAGGAAGCTCCATCAATCCATCTGGTGTGAGGAATACATAACAGTTTGCAATGAAGTTAGGGAAGGGTTTGTAAAGGCCTAATTTTTCCAAATTGTGGGTTAAGCCTTTGTACGGATAGTTGAGACCCAAGGCCCCAAAAAATATTTGAGAGGTGAGCATGTAAACTAGGAATCCCAAGAAAATATTGGGGTGTTCTTTGGAAATATTTGTAAACAACCCTAATTTCTCGGAGAAAGAGGCCTAATTGGGGCTACTAGGGCTAGTAGCCTTTTAGGCCTACATGAGGGTTTGGTGGAAGCGACTAGGAAATGGAATCAGGTGGACCCTCAAGAACCAAACTAGGATGGATTGAAGTCATTAGAAACACCTCCACACCCTTGCAAAGCTAAATTCGAGATTTGGAGGATTTGTAGCCTTTAGGGTGGATTAAGGGCTAAGGCAAGTGTTTCAAGAGTGCACCAAGTCTTGACTTGATAGGAAGAACGAAGTTAATAGTTGTTGATCATGTTTTCTACACAATAACAGCCAGACAGAATATAATATCCTATCTCTCTTGAAAGGTAAATCTCTATTGGTAAGCCTCAAGAGATAACCCCAAGGTCTCTAATGTCAGGTCTTGACAGTGCATAAACAACTCAATAACGAAATGTGAAAATGCTAGTAATCACAATGGGACCTTACTACGAGCAAAATGTTGAATCAATTTTCTCATATCTAACAATCTAATGGTGCTTCAATCCTAGTTTTAACCTAATAATCAAAGAAATAGAAAAAGAGAAGGGTTTCAAAGAGATTCCCAAATCTAATACTACTACTAGGATTAACAATGAAAGTAACCAATACTCGAAATGGACCAATCCTTCAAAACTGATTTCTACTTGACCAAGATAAATCTACAATCTCATAGAAAATAGTGCATTTTTCTGAGGTGTTAAGATTTTCAAATTGTAAACATTCATTCAAATAACCCTATTGTATTTAAAATGAAAAAATCCTCACAATCGAGCTTAAGCACACAGAATATAAAGTCCAAGCTAACTTTGCAAAGCAACTAACAATCAATTGGTTGTGAAAAGTATGGACTGAAGAACTGCTACAACATTCAAATATTAAATCACAAACAGTATTGAACCCAAATCTAATCTAAACATTAACCCTCTCAAAGCAATTTTAAAGATGGAATAACAGGAACCATGCAAAATGAAGGAAACAAGTATGGCACCAAATCACAATGTCATTTCTTGTATTCAAATTATTCACTTTAGTAACAATTCTAGCTTTCTGTTACAATATTTGCTTGAGGGAAAATACCTGCTAACTTACTCTACTTCTAATTAGCTCTGCTCAAATTCTAACCTTCTAACTATTTCTAATTGTTCTAACCCTTTACAAGTGAGGCGACATGCCCAATATATAGAAATCCCTAGGAACCCATTGGCTAGGCAAGGGTTTCACAACAATAACTCAGCACAACCACCCGGCCAAGAGAGTCTTCAAAATGGGTCAAACCAGCATTAATGCATATCCTGTCCAAGTCAGCCTGAGATCCGTAGTGCAGCTCAGATGACACGTGGGAAGATAATAGGGAAGCACAAATATCGTTGCAGCCCATCATTAGCTCTCTTCCCTATTATCCCCGTGCCGATCTGACTATTCATGTAGCTTCAAGAATGCTGCATCTAAGTTGGCCACATGTGGTACTGGCAGAACACTAAGTCGCCCCTCAACGGACATAATCTCGTCCCTTGAGTGTTTGACTGACCTATCCCAATCTACCTTATATGTCACATGCTTATCAATAACTGCGAGGTAGGTGGCCGCATCATCCAGTTAGTGCTCAAAAACAGAACCATCATCAAGTGGTGCATACACATCATGCCACCATTCTCTCAACTGTTCCAGGCTCAAGTACTTGGGTGCAATCTTTCTTCTTCCCATCATGATTTCAAAGAAGGCAATAGAACCATTGTAAACCCCATTTAGGGTGTCATCAATCTACTTTCTTTGTTTGTGAATATTTTTAAACACCTTCTACCTAATTTGTAGTGCCTCAAACCACTCCCAAGGTTTGATAGCTCTAGAAGAAGGAAGAACCCCATCCATTACCAACCTGTCCTGGGTGTATTCCATTAGAGTTCTGGTCTTCTACAGAAGGAGGTCTATATCCTCCTTATCTTGTGCCAACACCTAATTTAAGCATTCAGTCGCCATGATAGCATCCTTCCCAGTTGATAAAATCTCCTTAATAGCTTCGTCACCCTTTTCTTGCACCCCTTTATACCAATTCACAATGGCAATGGTGGAAGCTTTCATCTTTTCTAGCTTAGTTATGGTCTCTTGGGGCAAAGGATTGGTAGCAGAGGAAGAAGGATTAATGGCCTGCAATAGTTTCATTAATTCCTCCAAGCACTTATTGAGATTTTTGTTTTCTTTCTTTAGTTACTACTTGGTTTTCACTTCCCTTCTCAATCTATCCATAATAACTGCACTGGAGACCTCATAGTCCTCTATATCCTTCTTAACTAATGTAGGCCCAAGATTAAAAGTCTATCTAATATAATCATTTCCAGCCACATCGCCTCTATTTTTATCTAGAACAGGGGTAGCAATATGAACAACCTTGTTATGTGCCTCATCTCTTTCAATCCTTGAGATCACCCTAGCCTTCTTCTTACCTTTATCTTTTCCAATCCTGGCTAGTAGTGCATCCCAGTTCGGTGGACTATCCTCCACAACCACCTACTTTCTCTTTATCTCCTTGTCTAGCGAATTAGGGACATTAGACTCCAATTGCACCTTGCTCTACCCCATTTCCTCTTGTCGATCTCCTGCTATTTCCTCATTCAAATTTTGTTCATCAGGAGTCTCATCTATCTTACTTTCCTCCTCTTCAACATGTTCCTCCTCCTGTTCAAGTGATGGATCCTTTTCTGCCTCTTCTTCCATTGGAGGAGATTCAACTGCTTCAGTTCTAATAGAAGAGTCTGCATGGGAAACCATAGGAAACTGCATTATCTTTTCAATTTATGCCTCTACACTATGAAGTTCCTCTTCATGGAATTCCTCACCTTCAGCATCTGGATGATCCTACACATTTTCGTCCTCACCTAGTTCACTTTGAGCTTCATGAGTAGGAGGCACATAATCATGTTGCACCCTATGAAAAACCACCGGAGGAAGGTCAACCTTAGCCACACTGTCCCTAGGAGAAGGAGTCCTAAACTTCCTTGCATACACTTTGGCCTTCTCCTCTGAGCTTTCAACATTTATCACTGGTGGGGCAACTTCTTCCTCTCCAATTCGGGAGCTAGCCTTCTCTGTCAATTTGACAGTTCTTTTCCTCTTAGGCACATGAGCATCAACCTTAGGACTCTGCTTGGATTTCTTAGTCCTTGTCCTCTTCTTGGCCTTTGGCCTCCTCTATTTTTCTGTTTCCTGGACCTTTGTTTCTTATATACCTTTAGATTTAATTATGTCAGGAGATTCTAGTTTGCCCTTGCCTTTGGGATCCTGCTTGGTGGATTCTTCAGAAGTAGAATGGGAATCTAAGTCCCCCATCAGGGCATATGTGCATTTCACTCCATTGTTTTCCAACTCCCATACCTTGTGTTTGAGCCACATCCTAGTAAATTTGAGGACCGGATCCATCAATTATTTTAGTTTTGTCTTCTCCTCTTCCAACCAATCCACATCACCAATTGGTTTGTCCTTTACTAATTCATAGGCATGATCCTGGATCAAGTTCCCATCATCTTCCAATTGGTCAGGAACTGCCCTTACGTTGTACAATCGGACTGCATCAACTAGGAGTCAGGAGAATTTCTTCTTTTTGACCTTGTATTCATCACTACAGTTGGCCCAATAGTCCTCTAAATTAACCTTATGGCTATATTCTCTACTGGCCTTCTTTTGAGCTTCTCCTATGATGTCAAATCTGGATCTCTTGAAGTGGAAAGACAAGCCAAGAGTACTCATTTCTTCTTTTGAAGCTTGGGCAGAACCAATGGAAGGACATACCTCTCCAGTGCCAATCCTTAGGGGAAAATCCTCAGCAAATCCAACTTTATGTTTGTCCTTTTTGACGATGGCATCAAAGTCACAAATCTTCCTAGTGACTTCCAACAATATGATGTGGTCAATAGGATACCTTGGAAGCTTGTATGGGGCCCTTTGACAACCATGGATCCAATGTAGGAGAAGGTTGGGAACTAGATGAACCATGCTCCATATTTCTTGATGAGCTCCTTGGCTTGATCTTAAATTATGACATGTTCTGCTTCCTGAAGCATTCTGGTAATATGCATGGTAAATGCATCATTAGCCCTCCTATAGTCCGAGCTTCCCAAATAAAACTGAGGAAAAACTTCATAAATAACATCTTGTTCGAAGATTCCCTTTGTATCTAATCCTCTGTAGGGATGGAATCTAGCCAATGCATAGACCAAATATGAGGTCATTGTGAAGGTCTTTGTCTGTAACACATTGGACAATTGTTTGTGAATTACTTGGCTAATGACCCATGCCCAATGGTAGTCAATTTTCTCTCATTCCATCCTTACAATCGCATGGCACATCCAATTCTCAAATGTAGCAGCACTCTTCAAACCAACCACCTTGCTAAGAAAGGTGATGGCACCATAGTATTCCTTCTTGAATTTTGCTCTGTACAACTGCTTAGGAAACTTGGAATAGTGGGACTTGGGCTTCTCTAGCCAAGAGTTGATTAGCTACTGTGACTTCACAATCTAGTCATCATAGAATTCCTGAGCTGCCTCAATGGTGAATCCCACCACATAAGACATGTCTGGCATGTTGAAGGTTTGGGCAATGGAGACTGGGTTGAGATTGGCAACAACCCTCCCTTGAGGCCCAATAATCCTCTGTGTATCCTGATCATAGTGCCTGGCGCACTCAAATACCAGCTCATAGCATTGCACTGTAAAAGGGAAATCGGCTACATGGGACAAGCTTGATTCCATCATCCTTCTAGTCACTAAAGGAGGATCCTCGGCCGCCATTCTTGCTTTAAATTCCTCATAGTCCCAGAGGCCAACATTTGTATCAGTGACTTCTGACTAGACAAAAGTGATCTTACTCTCTGGGACCTTGCTCTTAATGTCCAGCTTGATCCTCTCTACATCAGATAATGAGGAACTAGCTATTGCTTTGCTCAATTTAACCATTATAAAGCGAGAATTGGTCTCAATAGTAGCAAACGCGAAGCTCAAGGGTGTCTACACTGAACACAGGCGATAACACATAAGAAATCACCACCAAATCAATCAAGTCAAAGCCGAAAGTCCTAAAATCTCAACCAAATACTTGCAAGAAATCACTTCTTAGCTCGGACAATGGAAAATAGTGAGCATAATGGCACAAAAGATCTCAAAATCAAGTTAAATACATTTCTTAGAGCATGCACGGAGCCATTAATGCAATCGATAAGACAACCAGAGACTGAATTTGGGAATCTGACGATAGGGTGGAATCTGAGAAAATCTGGTCCACACAGAAATCCATGAAGATCGAAAATCCCCGAGCGACAAGGGTCCAGCCGGAGTCCAAGCAAGATCCAGGAAAATCTGACCAGGGTGGAAAAACCCGAATCTGAGCAAAAGCTTGAAATTCATCCAAAACTTAATATTTTCAATGGATAACCTGGAGAAAAACTTAGGCAACCAAAATAAATAATTAAGCATATGCCTAAGTAAGACAAAAAAAAAACCTCAAAAAGAAAGGGCCAAAACACCAAAACCGAAGCGAAAGAGGGTCCCTGCTTATAGCGGGGCGTGTGTGTGAAAAACTACACAACAAATGGTGACTTCTGCTAGAAAAGGCTCTAGAGCATTTGATGACAAACAAGAATCAAGGACCCAAAATCTCTAGTTTCAATCTCACCATCAAACAAACAAGTCAGGATGCAAAGATTCAAAGAATTAGAACCAAAGGATAGACCAAACCTTCCATAAACTAAAAATCAAAGTGTGTGCACATGAGTTCATTTCCCTCCTTAAGTTACTACAGAAACCAAGTTTAGTCAAGTCAGGCTACGTAAGGATTCTAACTTCAAAAGCAACTTGGATAGGGCCTCGCTGCCAGTCAGGCGTCCATAGCCCCGATGAGGTTATTGTTGTGACTCTCCTAAACATAGCTCTACTACAGCAAGGCATCCATAGCCCCGGTAGAGATATTCAGGTACCCCTATAAGTTGAATTTATTCTTTTGATATTATTTATATGTCACTTTCATTTCAACCTATGAACAATGAAGTTCACACTCAGGGCTAAGAATCATAGTGTCGCTGAAGCAGAAATAGGATTTTTCACTTGACAAGACTTCACAAGGATTCCTAT
Source organism: Sequoia sempervirens (assembly GCA_007258455.2). Lineage (NCBI taxonomy): Eukaryota > Viridiplantae > Streptophyta > Pinopsida > Cupressales > Cupressaceae > Sequoia > Sequoia sempervirens. Next base: position 21,532 of record VDFB02384538.1, read on the forward strand.
AGTGACCTCAGAATTCTTAAAATATATGAGAGATATAAGATTTCAGAGTACTTCTGATTCAAATCAACACTAGTGACTCAACCTTCTATAAATCTGACATTAAGACTATTGGCAATAGCAAAGACTTCAACCATCCTTTCAGGATGCAAGACTAAAGTTCACCAAGGAAATACTTAGAACAATTCCAGAGAAGATATATTTTCCATGCAGGTGCAACACAACCAGGTAAAATAGAGAAAGCCCCCAAAGCAAGAGCAGAGCAAAAACAAAACAAACCAAAAGAAACCTGCACCAACCAAAACAAACAAAAGCAAAGCAAAAAGGGAAACCCTAATCTAACTATATACAAGATGAGAGCTGAAAACAACTCAAGACTGGAAATAATGCTTCAAATACTGCCCATTGACAGGCAGTGGGATATCCTCTCCAGTGAGAGTTTTCAATCAAAAAGCATTATCTCCCAAGATTTCTAAGATCTGGTAAGGACCGAGCCAAAGTTTATCAAAATTTTTGTGCTCTCCCTTACGGTCATGGGCTTTATCCCAGGAAAGAACCAAGTTAGAAATCCTAAAAGCTTTAACCTTGGCTCTCTTATCAAACCACCTCTTGACAACCCCTTGATGCTTAGGAAAGTTCTCTAGGGCTTCATCCCTCTTTTCTTCAAGGTGCAATAGTTCGGCAAGTCTTGCCTCACGTATGTCTCCCTCATCATAATACTCATTAATGAACTGAAGGGTAGGAATTTTCAATTGTATGGGAAACACAGGTTCTAATCCATAAACCAGGTGGTAGGGTGACATCCCTATGGAGGTTTTATGTCTTGTACGATCTACCCAAAGAGAAAATATGACTTGGGCATGCCAGTCTCTAGGGTTCTTTCCTAATAACTTGCGGATGATAGTCAAAAAATTCTTATTAGAGGATTCAACCAACCCATTACCCTGTGGATAACAATTGGATGCAAACTTGATAATGATCCCATGATAAAAATCCCAGTTAGAAAAATTTAACGATGAAAATGCAGAACCATTGTCACAAACCAAAGACATAGGACATCCAAAATGATTAAGAATACCAAATTCAAGGAAGTTAATCACTACCTTTAGAAGTACACTGCTTGCATGCAAGAGCCTCTATCCATCACGTAAAATAATCAGTAATGGTGAGAATATACCTGTGACCAGTGGAGGAGGGTGGATTGATGGGGCCAATTAAGTCCATTCCCCATTGAGCAAAAGGTTTTACCTTGACGACCAGCTGAAGTGGGAGCACTGCATACTTCTCCTTGGTGGCCATCGTCTGACACATGGCATGTCCTGACATAACTGTGGGTGTCTTTGAACAATGTAGGCCAATAATAACCAGCTCTGAGAATTTGGTTTGCTATAGATGGTGCTGACCCATGGCCTGTACCATATTTTTCATGGAATTCTGACATCATTCTTTCAGATTTTTCCCTTCCCAGGCACCTTAAGTACACATCTTCATGATTTATCTTGTATAAGACAACCCCTTTTAACATGAAACTGTCACTCTTTAAGCACAACACCCTTCTTTGTACTAGATTGAGATGAACATGACACCTCTAAGTTAGGAGATAATGAACAACATCATCATACCACTCGTCAAGAGAAACATCCTCTAAAGTATAAGCCTGAGCTGTAAGATCAGGGCCTGTCTCCGCCATTGTCTTTGTTAGCCCCTGCCTTCTTACTAGCTTCATGGGCTGAATTTCCATATCATATTCTTGTAGCATAGTTACCCACTTGGCTCTTCATTCTTGCAGTTCATTCTGTATCAAGAGCAGCTTGACTACAGGATTGGGAACTATAACAAAGATCTTATTTCTAAGGATGTAGTGTCTGAATTTTTTGACTGCCCTGACTAAGGCATAAGCCTACTTCTCCACATTTGGGTACCTCCGTTCTACATCCTTTAATGGTGTGCTCATGAATGCTATGGGTTGTTCATTGCCTTGATCATATGTTTGAGTTAATATAGTAGCACATGAGTGGTCAGAAGCAAATGAATATATGTAGAATGGTTTGGCATAATTGGGACTTACTAAAATTGGAGCTTCAGCAATAGCTCTTTTTATCTCTGAGAATGCTTCTTTTTCTTCCGCATTCCATTCCACCTTGGCCTCCTACTTCAACATTGCATTCAGTGGCTTGACTATCTCAGCAAACCCAGTGATGAACTTCCTGACAAAATTGATTTTTCTAAAGAAAGACTTCATTTCCTTTTTACTAGTAGGTGGTGGAATCTTTAGAATAGCCTCTATACACTCTGGATCAATTACAATCCCCTTTTCAGAGATGATATGCCCTAGTAGCTTACCTTTGGTAACTCCAAAGATGCATTTCTTTGGGTCGAGGGATATTCCAAACTCTCTACATTTCTAGAAAACTTTGCACAAATCTGAGATATGGTCACCTTTGTTCTTTGAAAATATCGTCAGGTCATCCATATAGATGATTATGCACTTCCCAATTATATCTTTAAAGGCTATGTCCATTGCTCTCTGGAATGTATCTCCAGCATTAATCAAGCCAAAAGGAATTCTTCTATAAGTAAAGGTACCCCACTTTGTGGTGAAGAAAGTCATATGTCTATCCTCATATTGCACCATGACCTGGTTATATCCTGAGTAACCATCCAGAAAAGATATCATCTGAGATTCATTGATGATCTGGACTACTTCATCCAGTGAAGGCACTGGATAATTGTCCTTCTCTGATGCTCAGTTCAGGTTCCTAAAATCCACGCACAGTCTGATTTCACCATTTTTCTTTCATACAAAAACCAAGTTTGATCCCCAAGTAGAGTGTCTAACTAGAAATATGATTCTCGTAGACAATAGTTTTGCACTTCCCTTTGTATTACAGGTTCCAACAGAGCATTAATAGGCCTCTGCCTCTATCTAAAAGGCTTCACTCCTGGATTGAGAGAGATAGTATGAGTTATGACTGATGTATTATAAGTCTTCAAGTCTTCATAACTCCAGGCTATCACATCTGGATATTCGTGCAATGCATCAATGATTCCCTATCTTTCTTCTAGGGTACATACTTTACCAATAAGGACATTTTTTACATCCTCTTAGGATCCCACGTTATACTTGTCACATTTTCCACTAATGGACTCTTTCCTGGTGTCTTGATCCTAATCTTTGATCTTGTCCAGATCAAAGATCCTTTCCAGCTATACCATTCCCCTAGGGATTTGGTTGGTCTTCAGGTTGATTACCCCTTCCAAGTCTATCTCTGCCTGTTGAGGTTCAATTTCATCAATGATCTGAGAAGAAAAAACATCTGTGTTTGTGATAAAGTCTAGAATATGCTTATCATCTTCAAACACCTGGAAGCTGGTAACATTATCAAGGACTGAGGGCACTGGGGTCAGTTCCACTCTAAACTTCTTCAACCCAGAAAGAGATAGAGGTTGTAGAGTGTTGACTGCCTGGGCCAAGGAACCAACTGTCTGGTTTCTATTTCATGGAATTAGCTGAATGTTGAAGGCATCAAATCCTTCAATAAGGTCCCAAACTCTGTGTCTATAGTTAGTCATTCTTTTGTCATGGTAGGAGTACTGTATTCTAACTTGCTTGACTACTAACTTAGAATCTCCATACACTTGCAAGATCTTAACCTTCTTCTTCAAGGCCATCAACAATCCATGAACTACGGTTTCATACTTGGCTACGTTATTTGTACAATGGAACTAGAGTCTATGAGTATGAAAAACAGTCTTACCTTTTGGGCTGATTAGCTCAAATCCTGCCCCAGCTCCTTGCTTTGACTTGGAGCCATCGAATCTCAGAGTCTAGCATCCAACAACTACAGAGTCTCTTGTTGTATTACTTGCACTATTACTACTAGGTGGCCTTTCAGAAGACATCATTCCTTTTCCTTCATGGTCTTCTTGGACATTGATTGAAATCACAAGAGTAGAATTAGTATACTTCTGTATTTTTTTTACTGTAGCTTGGCATAAGCAATAGTCCAATTCTGAATATGAAGAATTATGTACCCTGCACCAATTGGGAAAAAGTAGCTCTTCAAAGTTCATTCTTCTTCCTAATTGAATCTGACTTTCAATACATTTTTGAAGGAACTCTTGAAAACTATTTAATAAAGCCAGCTGATTATCTTTTGGATCATCATTACTTTCAGCTGGTTCACCATTGTCCTTAACTGTGTCCACTAGGGCTCCAACACCACTAGACTCTATTGTGAGGCCATGAGACACTGTATGCAACATGAGGACCTCCACCGAATCTAGTTCCTCAAAGGAATTGGAAAGCATGTAACTACCCATACTCACTTCTGACACCAAAATTTCAACAGAGGTTTTCTGATACTCTGTAATCATATATTTCATTATGAGTTCTTGTTCAATTCTAATATGATTTGGTACCCCTTTCCAGGGAAGCCACATATGGGAGTGATCGGTTGAAACATATCCATTCAACGCCCTGGTAAAATCCCTTCCCAAGATTAGGCCATAGGCGTTAGGGATGTCAGCCACTTGTATATTGACAACTTGCTAAATTCTAGGATCAGAAGTAATATGCAAGTGAATCATATTCAACTCTCCTACAACATTGACTTCAGTCCTATCCAACTGTGTGACCTTCTTCTAAGAATTAGCAGGGGTGATACCCATAGCTCTACAGACACCAAGGGGCATAACATTGGTTGAGGCACCAGTATCCAGCAAACAATTATGTAGATTCTTGCCAAATACGCAAACAAAAATAAAAAATGGGGGAGTATCGGTTTTCCCTTGAAACAAAGTTAAGGAAGTGTCTACTTGAACAACTTGAGATTTGTCCATTTCTTTCCTAGGGTCTCCAGGGGGCATATGGACTTGATCATGAGACTAATCCTATCCTCCTGCCAATTGAGGACTACGTACTCTGTTGACACTCTTGCTAACTAATTTATTTTTCAACATAGAATTTGCATTATAAGAACCTAAAACTGTATTCTTGATGGATGGAACTCTTAATAGCTCAAATGAAGATAGATTTACCTTCAATTTGTGGAGTTCTTCAATAGCATACATAGCCAATTGTTCTTCATTTAAATTAGTGGGGGTCTCCCTAGGGTACTCCACCATCTTTTCTTTACCTACATCAACATTTCTTCCCTTTGGTACATCAGCCTGTCCTCCTTGAGATAAATATTGCCTAGAAACCATGGGCAATGAGGGGTTGTTACTAGCATTGGGGTTTGGGGGCATATTGAAATTATTTGGTGGAATGGAAGTAGTGAAAGGGCCTCCAGCCTGTGGGTGCCTGTGTGGCAACTCCCTCAAGTCATACTTCTTGACAGGCCTCTGGAAGGACTTCTTCAATGTAAGCTTCTTCTTCATCCCTAGGACCATTATTGTTCATTGGATTCTCATCAAATAATTGGGTCATTTTATCCCCATTGCACACCTAGTCTGCCTCATCCTCCAATCAGCCATATTCCTCTTCAAGAACATTCTCCTCACTTTGCAGAAAAGGAGCATGGTTTAACACCAACACTGGTGAATCATAAGGAATAGAGGGTACTATTTCCTAATAGGTTGCATTATTCTCCACCTCATACTGAAAGATTAAGGCTGTTGTTTGGAACTCTTGATAGTCCAGCTCAGAATGCTGACTAGTCTTGTGGAGCCTACACCATCCTAATAAAGCAGCCTCAGCTAGATATACACCACTAGGAGGCTTCTCTTGATTCATCGACTGACTGGTAGACTGATTAACATGTTGACTGATTGGTTGATCCAATGAGGTGGGAACTCCTCCATTGTTGGGAGTTGTGTTCCAAGTCTTATTTTTTCCTGACTATTGTCTTCTATCGAATTCTTGTCCACCACTTGGTCCTCTGTCAAATTTCTGACTTGATGATTGTCCTTTATCATAATTATGCCTTCTTTCATTATTATATCCCCTATCATTATTGTAACCTCTATCTTGGTTATATCCTCTATCATTGTTATACCCTCTATCCTAGCGTTGCCCTCTGTCAAAGTGTTTTCCTTGTAGATTTTCTCTATTCTGAGTGGACTACACATTCCTCTAAGCAGCTTGCAACTGACTATTCTGATTCCTCAAGTAGGTCACCTCCATATTCAGTTTCTTTATTTGTTCTGACAATTCATCCAGTCTTTCCTTGTTAGGATTATTGTATGAAGGTTGATTTGCACTATTCTAGGAATACCCAACTGCAGCATTGGGATTTAGTGACTAGTTTAGGACTTTAGAATTTTGCAGGTATGAAGGATAACTAGCCTGTGGCTGGATATATAGAGGTTGATTCACCTTTTGCTGAGGATAACTAATAGCAAATGAAACTTGTCCATTAGGAGGTCCTAGGTAAGGGACCAAAGGTAACTGAGGTATTTGGTTCATGACCGGAGTATGGTTCGCAAACACTTGATTGAGAGCTGGAACTTGTCCAGGGTGAGCAATGGGTCCTAATGAGGGTAAAGGCCCAGACAAATGTTGCCTTAGATTTGTGCTAACTTTTATAGCCTCTGCATATGCATCTAGTAAACTCTCAGGGGGGTTATTACTCCATTTCATAAAAGTAGCTGTTAAACTATCAAGTCCTTCGTAATAGACTTCTAGGGCAGTGGATTCATCAATAACATACGGGGTCTGTAATCTAGTATAGGCATAATGAAACCTATTATTGAAAGACCCTATGGGCTCATTGACCTCTCTCTTCACACTAGTGAATTGATGATAAAGCTCATTAGAGCTGATGGGAATTCAAAATTTCTGCAAGAAGGCAGCTTCTAGCTCAGTCCAATGGTGGATAGATCCAGCAGGTAAATGGTTATACCAATAAAATGCATCTTCCCCTAGTGAATAAGGAAATAACCTACATGCTACATCCTCATGGTTCACCCCTCTATCTTTGAAGCTAGTATGAAAGATTTTAATGTGCTCCTCAGCAGTCCTATTTCGATCATTGATATGGAATTTTGAACAGAAGTGTTCATGGTTTTTTGGCATAACATTGTAGATGGAAAAACTTAATGGAGATGGGTTGGTTGTTAGGAAATCCATTGGTGGAGGCGGGGGTGGTAATGGCTGATTTATGATTGGTTGAGGTTGTGGACAGGGAATGGCCTTAGACTCAGATGAACCTGATGAAGATGAGAATGATGGAGATGTGAGAGGTGGATGGGATGAGGATGATTCTACCCTCCTGTTGGTCCTTCTTGACCTAGTGGGGTCTGGTAACTATTGAAATTCTTCCTCTCTTGGATTAGATCTTGTTTTTCTTCTGAATCTCTCAGGAGAGATGGTGTTCAAAAATCAATCCAACTTGCTTATTCAGGGCCCTTCTTCTAGTGCCAGTTCTTGTTGATCGTGTTTTTTGCACAATAACAGCCAGACAGAATATAATATCCTATCTCTCTTGAAAGGTAAATCTCTATCAGAAAGCCTCAAGAGATAACCTCGAGGTCTCTAATGTCAGGTCTTGACAGTGCATAAACAACTCAGTAACGAAATGTGAAAATGCTGGTAATCACAATGGAACCTTACTACGAGCAAAATGTTGAATCAATTTTCTCAGATCTAACAATTTGATGGTGCTTCAATCCTAGTTTTAACCCAATAATCAAAGAAATAGAAAAAGAGAAGGGTTTCAAAGAGATTCCTAAATCTAATACTACACCTAGGATTAACAATGAAAGTAACCAATACTCGAAATGGACCAATCCTTCAAAACTGATTTCTAGTTGACCAAGATAAATCTACAATCTCACATAAAATAGTGCAATCTTCTGAGGTGTTAAGATTTTCAAATTGTAAACATTCATTCAAATAACCCTATTATATTTAAAATGAACAAATCCTCACAAATGAACTTAAGCACATGGAATATAATTTCCAAGCTAACCTTGCAAAGCAACTAACAATCAGTTGGTTGTGAAAAGTATGGATTGAAGGACTGCTACAACATTCAAATATTAAATCACAAATAGTATTGAACCCAAATCTAATCTAAAGATTAACCCTCTCAAAGCAATTTTAAAGATGGAATAACAAGAACCATGCAAAATGAAGGAAACAAGTATGGCACCAAATCACAATGTCATTTCTTGTATTCAAATTGTTCACAGCAGTAACAATTATAGCTTTCTATTACAATATTTGCTTGAGGGCAACTACCTGCTAACTTACTCTATTTCTAACTAGCTCTACTCAAATTCTAACCTTCTAACTATTTCTAATTGTTGTAACCCTTTACAAGTGAGGCAACATGCCCAATATATAGAAATCCCCAGGAACCCGCCGACTAGGCAAGGGTTTCACAACAATAACTCGGCACAACCACCTGGCCAAGAGAGTTTTTGAAATGGGTCAAACCGACATTAATGCATATCCCGTCCAAGTCAGCCTCAGATCTGTAGTGCAACTCAGACGATGCGCGGGAAGATAATAGGGAAGCAAAAATTGCGCCACAGCTCATCATTACCTCTCTTCCCTATTATCCCCACACCGATCTAACTCTTCATGTAGCTTCAAGAACGCTGCATCTAAGTCAGCCACAGGTGGTACTAGCAGAACCCTAAGTCGCCTCTCAATGGATGCAATCTCATCTCTTGAGTGTTTGACCGACCTATCCCAATCTTCCTTATATGTCACATGCTTATTAATAATTGTGAGGTAGGTGGCCGCATCATCGAGTTGGTGCTCAGAAACAAAACCATCATCAAGTGGTGCATACACACCATTCCACCATTCTCTCAACTGTTCCAGGCTCAAGTACTTGGGCATGATATTTCTTCTTCCCGTCATGTTTTCAAAGAAGGCAATGGAACCATTGTAAACCCCAGTTAGGGTTGTATCAATTTGCTTTCTTCATTTGTGAATCTTTTTCAACACCTTCTGCCTAATTTGCAGTGCCTCAAACCACTCCGAAGGTTCGGCAGCTCTAGAAGAAGGAAGAACCCCATCGCTTACCAACCTATTCCAGGTGTATTCCATTAGAGTTCTGGTCTTCTATAGAAGGAGGTCTGTATCCTCCTTATCTTGTGTCAACACATATTTTAACCATTCAATCACCATGATAGCATCCTTCCCAGTTGATAAAATCTCCTTAATAGCTTCGTCACCCTTTTCTTGCACCCCTTTCAACCAATTCACAATGGCAAGGGTGGAAGCTTTCATCTTTTCTAGCTCAGTTAAGGTCTCTTGGAGCAAAGGATTGGTAGCAGAGGAAGAAGGATTAATGGACTGCAGTAGTTTCATTAATTCCTCCAAGCACTTCTTGAGATTTTTGTTTTATTTTTTAGTTCCTGCTTGGTTTTCACTTCCCTTCTCAATCTATCCATAATAATTGCATTGGAGAACTCATAGTCCTCAATATCCTTCTCAACTGATGTGGGCCCAAGATTAAAAGTCTATATATTATAATCATTTCCAGCCACATCGCCTCTATTTTTATCTAGAATGGGGGTCACAATATGAACAACCTTGTTATGTGTCTCATCTCTTTCAATCCTTGAGATCACCCTAGCCTTCTTCTTACCTTTATCTTTTTCCAATCCTGGATAGTAGTGCATCCCAGCTCGGTGGACTATCCTCCACAACCACCTACTTTCTCTTTATCTCCTTGTCTAGCCAATTAGGGATAGTAGAGTCCAATTGCACCCTGCTCTACGCCATTTCCTCTTGTCGATCTCTTACTATTTCCTCATTCAAATTATGTTCATCAGGACTCTCATGTATCTTACTTTCTTCCTCTTCAACATGTTCCTCCTGTTCAAGTGATGGACCCTATGAGAAACCACCAGAGGAAGGCCAGCCTTAGGCACACTATCCCTGGGAGAAGGAGTTCTAGACTTCCTTGCATACACTTTGACCTTCTCCTCTGAGCTTTCAACATTTATCACTGGTGGGGCAACTTCTTCCTCTCCAATTTGGGAGCTAGCCTTCTCTATCAATTTGACAGTTCTTTTCCTCTTAGGCATAGGACCATCAACCTCAGGACTCTGCTCAGATTTCTTAGTCCTTGTCCTCTTCTTGGCCTTTGCCATCCTCTATTTTTTGTATACCTTTAGATTTAATTATGTCAGGAGAGTCCAGTTTTCCCTTGCCTTTGGGATCCTACTCGGTGGATTCTTCAGAAGTAGAATGGGAATCTAAGTCCTCCATCAGGGCATATGTGCATTTCACTCCCTTGTTTTCCAACTCCCATACCCTGTGTTTGAGCCACATCCTTGTAAATTTGAGGACCGGATCCATCAATTGTTTTAGTTTTGTCTTCTCCTCTTCCAACAAATCCACATCACCAATTGGGTTGTCCTTTACTGCTTCATAGGCATGATCCTGGATCAAGTTCCCATCATCTTCCAATTGGTCAGGAACTGCCCTTACGTTGTACAATAGTATTGCATCAACTGGGAGCCGGGAGAATTTCTTCTTTTTGACCTCGTATTCATCACTGTAGTTGGCCCAATAGTCCTCTAAATTAACCTTATGGCTATATTCTCTACTAGCCTTCTTTTGAGCTTCTCCTATGATGTCAAATCTGGATCTCTTGGAGTGAAAAGACAAGCCAAGAGTACTCATTTCTTCTTCTGAACCTTGGGCAGAACCAATGGAAGGACATACCTCTCCAATGCCAATCCTTAGGGGAAAATCCCCACCAAATCCAACTTTATGTTTGTCCCTTTTGACGATGGCATCGAAGTCACAAATTTTCCTGGTGACTTCCAACAATATGATGTGGTCAGTGGGATACCTTGGAAGCCTATATGAGGCCCTTTGACAGCCATCGATCTGAATGTAGGAGAAATTTGGGAACTGGATGAACCATGCTCCATATTTCTTGATGAGCTCCTTGGCTTGATCTGAAATTCTGACATGTTCTGCTTCCTAAAGCATTCTAGTAATATGCATGGTAAATGCATCATTAGCCCTCCTGTAGTCTGAGCTTCCCAAATACAACTAAGGAAAAACTTCATAAATAATATCTTGTCCGAAGATTCCCTTTGTATCTAATCCTCTATAGGGATGGAATCTAGCCAGTGCATAGACCAAATACGAGGTCATTGTGAAGGTCTTTGTCTGCAACACATTGGACAATTGTTTGTGAATTACTTGGCTAATGACCCATGCCCAATGGTAGTCAATTTTCTCTCGTTCCATCCTTACAATTGTAGGGCACATCCAGTTCTCAAATGTACCAACACTCTTCAAACCAACCATCCTGCTAAGAAAGGTGATGGCATCATAGTATTCCTTCTTGAATTTTGATCTGTACAGCTGCTTAGGCAACCTGGAATAGTGGGACTTGGGCTTCTCCAGCCAAGAGTTGAGTAGCTGTTGTGACTTCACAATTTGGTCATTGTAGAATTCCTGAGTTGCCTCAATGGTGAATCCCACCACATAAGACTTGTCCGGCATGTCGAAGGTTTGGGCAATGGAGACCGGGTTGAGATTGGCAACAACCCTCCCTTGAGGCCCAATAATCCTCTGTGTATCCTGATCATAGTGTCTGGCGCACTCAAGGACCAACTCATAACATTGCACTATAGAAGGGAAACCAGCTACATGGGACAAGCCTAATTCTGTCATCCTTTTGTTCACCAAAGGAGGATCATCGGCCACCATTCTTGCTTTAAATTCCTCATAGTCCTAGAGGCCAACATTTGTATCAGTGACTTCTGACCAGACAGAAGTGATCTTACTCTCTAGGACCTTGCTCTTAATGTCCAGCTTGATCCTCTCTACATCGGATAATGAGGAACCAACTGTTGCTTTGCTTGATTTAGCCATTATAAAGCAGGAATTGGTCTCAGTAGTAGCAAACACGAAGCTCAAAGGTGTCCACACGAAACACAGGTGATAACACACAAGAAATCACCACCAAATCAATCAAGTCAAAGCCGAAAGTCCAAAAATCTCAACCAAATACTCACAAGAAAGCACTTCTCAGCTTGGACAATGGTAAATAGTGAGCATAATGGCGCAAAAGATCTCAAAATCAAGTTAAATACATTTCTCAGAGCACACACGGAGCAATTAATGCAGTCGATAAGAGAGCTAGAGAAGGAATTCGGGAATCTGACAATAGGGCAGAATCTAGGAAAATCTGGCCCACGCAGAAATCTGTGAGATCGAAAATCCCCAAATGGCAAGGGTCCAACCAGAATCCAAGCAGGATCTAGGAAAATCCGACCAGGGCAAAAAATCCCGAATCTGAGCAAAAGCCCAAAATTCATCCAGAACTTAAGATTTTCAATGGATAACCTGGGGAAATAGTTAGGCAACCAAAATAAACAATTAAGCACCTGCCTAAGTAAGACAAAAAAAAAAACCTCAAAAAGAAAGGGCCAAAACACCAAAATTGAAGCGAAAGAGGGTCCCTATTTACAACAGGGCGTGTGTGCGAAAAAATGCACAACAATAGTTGGGTTGGCAAGGAGAAATCAGGGACCCTAAGAAGGAGGAGGTCCTATAGGTTTCAAGTGGTGGAGTGAAACACCCTAGAGGTCTTCCAAGCAAGACCTAGAGCATGAAACAGTGATTGTTTCATCCAACCTCCCTATCAGATTGGTATCAAAGTAACAAAAGATTTGGGATAGAATAATATATGTCAGAGATTGAGTCTAGTGGTTCTACTGACATGGTGACAAATGCAAAATTGGCCAAGAAGGTCAAAGAATAGGAGGAATACAATAGGCTATTGAGGGAAAGAATAGCTTAACTTGAGCAAGCAATGAATAATGTGCAAACCAAGACCGATGAGGTCAGTGTTAGGTTGGATGGAAGGGTATGAAAGAAAGAAGAGGTTGCAGAGGAAGACAAGATCCCTGAACCTGACCTTGTTTTGTAGAAGAGCCTTTCTTGAAGACATTGAAGGCTTTGAGTGGAAAAGCACTTGAAGGAATACCACTATTTAGTGGGAGGATGGAAGTTGATCTAGTCATGGAAAACCATTTTGAATGTGATGGAGTCACTGAGGCACAGAAGGTGAAGGTGGAAAAGTCAAGATTAAGAGGTTCTTCCTTGACATGGTGGAAGTTCATTCAGAAAGAGAGAGAAAAGGAAGGCAACAAGCCTATTTCTACTTGGAAGGGAATGTTTTCCAAAGTGAGAGAAGCATACATGCCAAATGATTATGAAATTCAGTTGTACAAGAAAAGATAGAGCTTGAGACAAAGAGACCAAGATGTAAATTCCTATATAGAGGAGTTTCAAAAACTTTGTATGAGGTCTAATGTTTCAGAGGATGAAAATATTAAGGTGGCTAGGTCTCTTAATGGCTTGAAGTGGAACATTCAAGAGGAGATGACTCTCCTAAGTCCCAAAGCAGTGCACCAATGCTATCAATTGGCTATAAAGATTGAAGAGAGGAGTAAGAGGAAAAAAGACCAGGCTTCTAAGAGCAGAGGTAAAGGAAGAGATAAAAGAGGACATAGAGGTGGATACCAAGGTAGAGGGACTGAACAAAGAAGTCAGGGAGAGTCTAAACTCATAGAGCATGGAGGAGAAACAACTTCTAGAGGAGGCTATGGAAGAGGTAGAGGATCTCAAGGAGGTTCAAATAGAGGAAGAGGAGCCGGCAGAAGTAACTCATACTTTGCTAGTATGAAGTGTTACAACTATGGTCAAGTGGGACATCCAGCTTATAGGTGCCTAGAGAAAGCATCTTCTTCAAATACAGAAGAGAGAGTAGCATATGGTCAAGAAGACACTATGAGTGTCAAGTCACCAGAGGTTAGTCACATTGAGTCAGAAATGGGAGAGAACTTGATGTTTAGTAGGGTTCTAATCAGACAACCAGTCAAAGCAGAGCCAAAACAAAGGAGAGCCTTATTCAGGGCAAGATGCAAAATACTTGGAAAGGTGTGCAAGGTTATAGTGGATTCAGGGTCCACTGATAACATTATCTCTGAGGAGGCAGTGAAGAAGTTGAAGTTGGAGAAAGTACCCCACACTAACCCTTACAAGGTGACATGGTTAAACAAAGGGTAGAGTGTTCTTGTAAATGAGTAGAAAATGGTGGAGTTCTCCATTGGAGGGTACAAGGACAAGTTTATTTGTGATGTGTTTCCCATGGATGCATGCCATATTCTATTGGGCAGACCATGGCAATATGACAGAGGAGCCATCTATGATGGAAAGGAAAACACCATCTCATTCAAGAAGGATGGAAAGACATTCAAACTGCAGTCACTGTCACATGAGGAAGAAGGAAAATCAAATACCCTTAGTGTCTTGTTAAGTAGTGGCAAGGAGTTTATCAACACTCTACAACAAGGAGGGGAAGGATATGTGGCCATGGTGCAACCCAAGGAGGAAGATAAGACTAAGAAATCTATCATACTAGGAGCAGTCCAGAAGTTGCTTGAACAGTTCAAGGATATAGTTAGTGATGGATCACCAGTAACCTTACCTCCAAAGAGAGCCATTAGTCATCAAATTGAATTCATACCAGGGGCTTCATTTCCAAACAAAGCAGCTTACAAGCTTACACTAGATCAAAACCTAGAAGTAGCTAGACATGTGCAGGAATTGTTAGACCAAGGATTAATTAGGAAGAGAATCAATCCATGTGCAGTACCAGTGGTCTTAGCAACCAAGAAAGGTGGTAAGTGGAGACTTTGCACTGACTCTAGGGCTATAAATGGAATTACAATCAGATATAGGTTCCCTATTCCTAGGATTGAGGATTTGATGGATTGTCTTAGAGGAGCACATTATTTTACCAAGTTGGATCTCAAGAGTGGATACCACCAAATTAGAATCAAAGAGGGGGATGAATAGAAGACAACTTTTAAGACAACTGATGGGTTGTATGAGTGGAGAGTTATGCCATTTGGCCTCTCAAATGCCCCTAGCACATTCATGAGGCTCATGAATGAAGTGCTTAAGGACTTCACAGGGTTATTTGTGGTGGTATATCTAGATGATATACTCATCTTTAGCAAGACAACAGAAGAACATCTAAAGCATGTAGAGTTGGTTCTTAAAAGATTGCATGAGGAGAGGTTAGCCATCAACCTAGAAAAGTGTGATTTCTTCAAACAAGAGCTTGTGTATCTGGGGTTTGTAGTATCCCAAGGATCATTGAAGATGGACCCAAGCAAGGTGGAAGCTATCCTAAACTAGCCTACACCAACCACAGGGACAGGTAAGGAGTTTTCATGGGTTAGCTTAGTTTTATAGGAAGTTTATAAGGAAATTTAGTGGCATATGTGCACCAGTACTTGATACAATCAAAGGTGGCCTAAAAACTAAGTTCAAATCGACCCTTGAAGCTGAGAAGGGTTTCGAGAAACTGAAATAAGAAGTAGCAACTCAACCCATCCTTTTATTACCTATTTTTTATAAGTTATTCACTATGGAATGTGATGCCAGTGGAATTGTAGTAGGAGGCGTACTAATCCAAGAAGGCAGACCTATATCTTTCTTTAGTGAAAAGCTCAATGAAGCTAAACAGAAGTATTCTACTTATGACTTGGAACTATATGCTCTAGTGCAGTCACTTAGAAAGTGGAGGCATTATCTCCTACCTAAAGAGTTTGTAGTGTTTATTGATAATCAGGCACTTAGCTACATCAACATACAAGAGAAGTTGAGCAATAGACATTTGAAATGGATGGAATACCTCCAAGCCTTCACATTTACCATCAAGCACAAGAAGGGACAATTGAATAAGGTGGCAGATGCATTAAGTAGGAGGTTGTTGATAGTGAAAGAGATACAAATAAAGAGCATTGGGATAGAGAGTTTCAAGGATATCTATGGAGAAGATGAAGACTTCTCGGAGGCATATAAGGTATGTTCTAATTTTGAGAATCACTTTCATAGTCAATTCTCAGAGTATACATTGCAGAGTGAAATTTTGTTCAAGGGGAATCAGTTATGTGTTCCAAAAGGTTCAATGAGAGAGAATATTATCTAGGAGAAGCACAATGGTAGTCTTAGTGGTCATTTTAGTATCAACAAGACACTGGAATTAGTGCAGAGGTTCTATTATTAGCCCAAGTTGCCAAGGGATGTTAGAAGGTATGTGGAGCAGTGTGTAGTTTGTATGAAAGCCAAGGGGGGAGCTAGCAATGCAGGTTTGTATCAACCTCGACCCATCCCCAATAGACCATGGGAATGTATTAGCATGGACTTTGTGATAGGACTCTCGAAAACTAAGACAGGGTTTGATAGTGTCTATGTGGTGGTAGATAGGTTTAGCAAAATGAGTCATTTTATTCCTTGCAAGACCACCCATGATGCTAGCTATATTTCTCATCTTTTCTTCAAAGAGATTGTGAGGATCCATGGATTTCCATTGAGCATTGTCTCAGACAGGGATGTGAAGTTCATGAGTCATTTTTGGAAGACTCTATGGAGCAGATTAGGTACTAACTTGTCTTTTGGATCAGCCTACCATCCTTAGACAGATGGACAAACTGAGGTGATCAATAGAGTGTTAGGTAACCTACTAAGATGCCTCACCAAGGAGTATGGACAAACATGGGACATGGTCATATCACAAGCTGAATATGCTTACAATGACAATGTGAATCAAACCATAGGCAGAAGTCCTTTTGAAGTAGTGTATGGAATGCATCCAAGAGGTGTGTGTGAACTTAGAGACTTAGGAACTATGGAGCATAGGAGTGGCCATGCTGAGGATTTCTCTTAGACCATGAAGGATATTTAGGAGCAAGCGAAGAAGACAATTACAGAGGCTACTCACAAGTTGAAAGCTAAGGTGGATATGTCTAGGAAAGATCTACAATTTGCAGTAGGGGACTATGTCATGGTCCATCTCAACAAATCTAGGTTGCAGAAAGGAACATCAACCAAGTTGCAGAAGAAGAGAGTGGGACCATGTAAGGTGTTAGCCAAGTATTGAAAGAATTCTTATAAGGTGGAGCTACTTGCAGACTTAGGCATTTCACTAGTGTTTAATGTGGCTGATTTGATCAGGTATAAGGGACCAGTCACTGACTTGGATCAAAAAAGTGTGGATGTCTTGAAGGATGTGAGTAATATAGCCTTACCTCCTAAAGACAAGCTGCAAGCAGAGAGGATCTTGGAATCAAGGGTGAAGAAGTCTTCCCGGCATAAGGAATACATGGAACATCTCATCAAATGGAAGGAAAAACTAGAATCTGAGGCTACATGGGTGGATGAAGCTCAGTTCAAGAAGCAAGGTATTGATTTATCTTTGATCTCTCCCCACATTCCTTAGTGTTTGTGCAGAGGGGGGAGAATGGTGCAGGAGCACCCATAGGTTACCTTAGATTGTCTAGAAGGCATATTTTGGCAATTTGTTTAGGCCAACTTATCATCTATTCATGTTCATTTTTTGGTTGTTCCTTAGTGGAATTTTTGATTGGGTGTTGATCATCTAATGAAGGTCATGTTGACCATAGAATAGGCATCATTAGGATCTAGCCCAAAATAAGATTTTGGATTTTTTAGGAATTCTTGAAAAATATTTACAAATGTTGCTCAATTGGAGCTACAAGAGGCCAAGAAGAGCCCAAGGAAGAGGTTAACTGTTTTAGAGACCCTATTTATGGAATGCCTCAAAATTGGAGTGGGGTTGGAAGCATTTGTTATGTTTTGAAGTTTTGTGAATTCAAGGAAAGCAATTGTGTTTGAGAGTGCATTTTCTGATTTTTGCATAGAAGTGAGGTTTTAATGGATTAATCATGGCACTATAGTTTGTGTAGAATGTATTGTAGTAGTTCTTCAAGCATTGTGTGACATTATTTAGTTTCTTTATTCAATTTCAAGCATTGTTTGTAACTAGTTTTGATTTCACACTGTTGCTTGTCTGAACCAGGCAGTTTTGTGAAAATGGAGTGTTAGTTCACTTTCCCACCATACAAATTGTATGGCCCTTTGGGAATAGTGACTAGACTCCATGTATGTACATATGGTAGAGTTTAGGGCCTCTGAAAACATAGGAGCTACTATAGAAGTCTTTCCCTAGGCGAGCCAGGAAGAGTCTAGCTAGGGAAGACCTTAGTGCAGAGCACATAATTTGCAGGGGTATCAAATTCTTGAAAAATTATCCTTTTTAGAAGGAAAGTATGAGTCTTTCCAAGACATATCATGGAGGAGGAAGCTCCATCAATCCATCTGGTGTGAGGAATACATAATAGTTTGCAGTGAAGTCAGGGAAGGGTTTGTAAAGGCCTAATTTTTCCAAATTGTTGGTTAAGCCTTTGTACAGACAGTTGAGACCCAAGGCCCCAAAAAATATTTGAGAGGTGAGCGTGTGAACCAGGAATCCCAAGAAAATATTGGGGTGTTCTTTGGAAATATTTGTAAACAACCCTGATTTCTCGGAGAAAGAGGCCTAATTGGGGCTCCTAGCCTTTTAGGCCTAAATGAGGGTTTGGTGGAAGCGACTAGGAAATGGAATTAGGTGGACCCTCAAGAACCAAAGTAGGATGGATTGAAGTCATTAGAAACACCTCCACACCCCTGCAAAGCTAAATTCAATATTTGGAGGATTTGTAGCCTTTAGGGTGGATTAAGGGCTAAGGCAAGTGTTTCAAGAGTGCACCAAGTCTTGACTTGGTAGGAAGAACTAAGTTGATAGTTGGGTTGGCAAGGAGAAATCAGGGGACCCTAAGAAGGAAGAGGTCCTATAGGTTTCAAGTGGTGGAGTGAAGCACCCTATAGGTCTTACAAGCAAGACCCAGAGCATGAAACAGTGATTGTTTCATCCAACCTCCATATCAGAATCATTTTTCCATCAATGCATTATGATGGAAGAAATCAATACACAAGGTGTTAAAGGTATACACATGCATTTTTGGGTCCCCTTTGCCACCATATTTTTTGAATTTTGGAATCTCCATTCCTTGGGTGAAGGGAGTGTTTAAAATTGCTACTGACAAAGGGTTGTTTCAAAAGAAGGGCTAAAAGATAGGCTGGGCAGAGGCTTGGGAGAGACTCACTAGTTGGCTTTACATCTTGCCCATATTCTAAAGAAGAGTATCCATAATAGGGTCTTGGGATGAC
The DNA here is from genome assembly GCA_007258455.2 of Sequoia sempervirens. NCBI lineage: Eukaryota > Viridiplantae > Streptophyta > Pinopsida > Cupressales > Cupressaceae > Sequoia > Sequoia sempervirens. The sequence continues at coordinate 40,544 of VDFB02384538.1, forward strand.
AAAGGTCTAGCAGGACCTCCTCTAGAACCACCACTAGAGCCACCACCAGATCCACTGATGTGACCATCATTGGAACCACTTCCAGAGCCACCACCACCAGCAGGGCCTCCACCAAAGCCACCAACACCACTTCTACCATTGAAGCCACCACCACTACCAAAGCCCCCACCACTCAATCTACCAAAACCTCCTCCACTAGAGGTGATAGGAGGGGTGAAACTAAAACCCAAGGGTATTTTGTTTGCCTTGTTAGTTTTGGATCCCTCAAAGGCAGAAGGGATGCTAATCAATGGGATTGTGTCAATCATGTACATAGACGTGGGAGGCATCGACATTCCTAGATATCTCTCATGGTCTCAAAAGTTACCCCTTGTATAATGTTAGGATTTTTCGGAGGAGCACATGCTTCAGTCAAACTAGAGAGACTAGCTAGGATTTTTATGCATGTTTGGTCTTTTCCCACCATATACTTTATTTCACTAATAACCCTAGCACCCTAACCATCTTTGGGTCCTTTTCCAGGTAATTCTCCAAGTCACCTAGTCCTTTGCTAAGGATAGAGATATATTCTAAAGGAATGTGAATAGCCTCGTGCTCATCTACCAACAATGATGTTGAAAATGCAGGAGTGGGGATGTGGTCAGTCTTATCGGAGATCCCTACCTCGATACTTGACAGCTACTCCTAAGCAACAAGACCAATGGGGGATCCAACAAAAGAGCCTATAGAGAAACTAGTAGTGACCTTCATCCTCTCCATCCAAAAGTGTTGAAAACTTCTCCTAAGAACATACCCAGAAGTCATGGACTGGGTTGTGATTCTCATAAACCTTCACAACACTCAAGCGTTCAATGATCACAAGGTACTAGGGAAAAGTATCAATACCGATGAATGGACAAACAATAGTTCACGTCAAGTTCACCAAAAATGTAAGGGAGGGGAACTAACCATGTTAAGGCCCCAAGTCATGGAGAGCTGAGAGCAGATGGCTGCCCTAACTTACCTCACTCTAAAGGGATGTTTTGGGAATAGCGATCAAGAATGATGAGGACTATAATGTTCCTCCATCACTCTACAGATCTAAACTTTAGTTTGGGCTAGGTGAGCTGATTTTTGGAGTCGGTACTATGAATTAGACAACTCTTTGTCTGAGGATGGCAGCACAATTCTGGGATACACTAGCATCTCAAGCACACTAGCATTCGTATGGTCAGAAAATAGTGAACATAGTATGAACTACTCAAAAAATAACTAATTGGCCTAGTTGGTTGGTTTTTATGGGAAAAATAGAATAATAAGGTAGGAAAGATGCAAATGAAGATGATAAAGTAGGTAGATAAAGGCTAAAGTAATAAAGATAATCTCACAAAAATGCGCATTCACCAGCTAGCTCCACAAGTTCTTTCGGCTGCACACAAGACTGAAGGGGAAAATTATTAGGGTTTTATAGGGGTTGCCTCATTCAGACCCCCGTTTTGGTGTTTCCACCTCCATGGATAGCTAGATAGAAACGAGATAGAAATATGCGATAATGAAGGAAAGAAAGTAGAGATTGCAATAAACACTACAAAATAGTAAAGAGCTACTCAAACAAATTGCAAAGGAGAGGAGAAAAACATTACCACCTCCACCAAGAGCTCACTAGCCAATGGAGGAGAATACATACTTGGAAAGGAGATTCTTTCAAGACCCCAATCCCACGCTACTAATGGCTTGCTTCACACTTGCTTTGCAAAGTTGATGGAGTGTTGCTGCAATGGAGTGTTAAAATGCCACTTGAGAATGGAGAGAATGCTAGAAAAATGCTTGAGAGTGTGAGAGAAAGATGGATTGAATGCTTATAGGTCCAAGTGAAGTGAGAATGAGTGAATTTTAAGGAGAAGAAGGAAGAATATGTCATTTTTAAGGTCGGCTGGTCGAAGAGGGACATTACCAAATCAACTCCAATCGAAAGTGTAACGCCTCTACAAAATTCAGATGCAGGAATCCGTTAGGGACATAAGTGCGTCATGTAGATGTTTGTGCACCACACATGCATCCCTAAAAAATATTCCACAACCGACACAACAATAAGATGCCAAGTGGAAGGAAGGAAGCCAGTTGATGTGGAATATTGACTTTGGATTTTGTTTTCTAAGGTGAGGATGTGTAAAAGGGGAATTTGCATAAGGGGTGAAATTTCACTCCTATACAACTGCAATGAATTTGAATTCACTGAAGCCCTCTATAGTGAAGTCGGATTTGGGAATGCCCTTTGTAGCGAGTTCAAAGGTAATTCAAAACCCTCATTACATTAAAAACACATTTGAAATGCTCATTACAATCTACTACTCTTAATAATGTTCTTTACAATCTTGCCACTATTCTTCTTCATAATGTGTTCAAGATAAATATAATAAAATTTGGGTGTTAGTGCCAAAATATAATTTCCTCAAACAATTTTGATACATTTTCACTACAAGCAAACTATCCTTGTGTAAAATAAACATGTCCGAGATTTACCCACACATCACGCATTTGAACAAAGATGTTCCCTGCAGTAGTTTCTTGTACCTATGTAAAGATTTCCTTTGCAGTATCAAATTGACCCCTTTCAGCTAGCATGATGACTTCCCCATTTGTAGCATAAACATTTCCTGGTCTTCATGCCAACACTTTACAATGGTTGCCCCATTTGCAGCATAATTTTTTTCACTGCAAGCGCAAGTTGTCCTTGTGCAAAGTAAACATGTGCTAGATTTACCCACACATCAAGTATTTAAACAATGATGTTTCCTGTAGTAGCTTCTTGTACCTATATAAAAATTTCCTTTGCAATATCAAATTGACCACTTTCAGCAAGCACAATGGCTGCCCCATTTGTAGCATAAACATTTCCTTGTATCTGTTCCAACAATTTTAAGTGGCCCCTTATATGAAATTAACATCCTCTTGAGTTATTATTATACTCCTATTTTCCATGATAAAAATCCCCAAGGCCCATGGGAAATGAATAATGAGCATTTTAGTTTCAACTTGGTTTCATTTCAAAAAGGGAACATTACATTGTACAATATTTGTTCAATAGAAAAATAATTTAATCCACCTATTTAGGACTGTAAAATAAAAATAGATGAATTAATCTATTTTCAATTATAGGTTCTTTTAATCTAGAATCTAATAGAAAGATAAAGCATAATACATTGAAGGACACAAAAAAGTTCTAAAATAAAGACTAAAATAGGTTACCCATAAAAAAAAAAAGAAAGAGGAAAAATGAAATGATAACATACAGATGATTCATTTGAGGTTTTTGATAAGATCTCATTTAACTATGCCAGATGGATTTAGAAGGGAGAAAGCATATTTGATTGACTAAAATTTTGAGGTAGCTTATCCATCATCATTGTATGCATCATCTTCTCTTGGAATATGTTTCTACAATGCAACAAGCCTAGAATTGATTAGGATGTACTTAAGGTGGATACAAACTCATCAAATGTTTTATGTATGCTTGGCAACATGGAACTAAAAAAATATGACTGAATTAAAGAAAAAGAAACAATTAAACTAGCACACCAACATGTCTTGGCTAATGAAGAAAAATGAAAAGTTGTTGGAGAACAAAGGATTCAGATGGAAAGGAGAAATAAAGAGGAAGAACTTCGGCAGGTGATGCAACAAGAGGATCAATTTGAATGTGTGAAGGAATTATGGAAGAGTAAGCGTAAGGATAGGGATGATGACAATGATGAGGCTAGTGATTCTAAGAAGAAAAAAAAGAAGGAAAAGAAGAAAAAGAAGAAGAATAAGGACCACAAGCTTATGATTCTTATATGGAGGAACTTGATGTTTCCATGGAAGACAAGGAAAATTATATGTGATAAGGCACAAGATGATGCATAAAATTCCCAAGATCTTCTTGTAGCTGTAGGTCTAGAAGAATGATGATGGCAAGAAAAATTCTCCAGTTTCAACAAAATCACGAAGGAGATATGCATACTCTGATTCTGAATATGATGAACCATTGTAGAAATAGAGTCTGAGAGAAGATGGTCCATATGATGATGATTCCTAGGCTTCTTGAGCTTTAACCAAACCTAGCTCCTATTTTCCAAGAGAAATATCCCCAACGCCCATGGGAAATGAATGATGAGCATTTGAGTTTCAATAGATTCCAAGAGAAGATGATGCATACAATGATGATGGAAAGGCTACCTCAAAATTTTAGTCAATCAAATATGCTCTGTCCCTTCCAAATCCATTTGACATACTTAAATTAGATCTTATCAAAAAACTTAAATGAATCATCTATATGTTATCTTTTCATTTTTCCTCTTTCTTGTTTTTTATGGGCAACCTATTTTAGTCTATATTTTAGAATATTTTATGTTTCCTTCAATGTATTATGCTTTATCTTCTATTACATTCTAGATTAAAAGAACCTATAATTGAAAATAGATTAATTGATCTATTTTTTTTTACAGTCCCAAATAGGTTGATCAAATTATTCTTTTGTTAAAAAAATAGTGTACAATGTAATGTCCCTTTTTTGAAATGAAACCAAGTTGAAACTCAAATGCTCATCATTCATTTCCCATGGGCCTTGGGGATTTTTCTTTTGGAAAATTGGAGGTAGGTTTGGTTAAAGCTCAAGAAGGATAGAAATCATCATCATATGGATCATCTTCTCTCAAACTTTGTTTCTTCAATGGTTCATCATCTTCAGAATCAGAGTATGCATGTCTCCTTCATGATTTTGTTGAAACTAGAGAATTTGTCTCACCATCATCAATGTCTTCTAGACTTGTAGCTACAAGAAGATCTTGGGAATTTTTTGCATCATCTTGTGCCTTATCACTCATATAATTTTCCTCATCTTCCATGGCAACATCAAGTTCCTCCATATAAGAATCATAAGCCTTGTGGTCCTTATCCTTCTTTTTCTTCTTTTCCTTCTTTTGTTTCTTCTTAGACTGACCAGCCTCATCATCATCATCCTTGTCCTTGCACGTACTCTTCCATAATTCCTTCACATGTTCAAATTGCTCCCCTTGTTGCATCACCTGTAAAAGTTATTCCTCTTGATTTCTCTTTTCCATTTGAATCCTGCTGGGTGAAAATTATGTAATCACCTTTTCAATAGATTACATAACCTAGATTTCAACCACAACTGTGTGAGATATAATCTCCTCTCTCAGAAAGGGGAGGCACCCTTCTTACTGCTAATAGAAGCTAAGTAAAACTAATCAAGTATTTACAAAATGTACACTACACTTACGAAATGGGGGGTATGTCACATTCATGCTTCTCTCTATTTTAGAAATGTTTTACAATGCTTCACAGTTGATAGTTGTAATTCAAAATAACTTTAAACTAAAAACAAGTAGTAATGCCAATACCTCTATCTTATCAAAGGAAAGTGTAGAGATACTGGGTATGATAATAATAATAACAATAAAATGGTAAAGGACAGCTCACAAAGGCACAAATTCCTTTCGTAGCCTTTTAGTGATGGATCTGTGAGAGATGTACCTTTTGGCATATTAGAAGCACAAAGTCTTCTTAGATACAAAAATTCCACGAACAACATGAAAAATTACAAGCACAAAGTATTGTAGATCATTCAACAATAGTTACTCAAACATAAATTTAAATTCAAATAAAGAATGTAACAAAAAGTTTACATAAATTTATTCAAAGCCCTTCAGATCTCATCTACTAATCACTACCAATATGATCAATCCACAAGATTATCAATTCCAACAAAAATTTTGGTATGCAATTCTCTTCTTTATTGACAAGATTTTCATTCACAAACATGAACACAAAGTTTCACAAATCTGCTTCAAAAAGGGTAGTACTTCATTGGAAAATACTAAAGGTCAATATTACAATAGAAATCCCTCTTATTTATAAAAGAGAGGGAAGAGAAAATCTAGGAAATTAGTTGAATAAAATTAGGAAAGTTAGGTGAGATAATTTAGGAAAATCTCACATAACTTTGTCTAAGTCAAAATGTTGTCCATCTTTGTGGGAAAACATCTCATACTTTTAGTGGAATTACATTTTCTAAAAAGACATTTAAGATATCAAAAACTATTTACAAGATGCATAAAGGGAAGCATCAAAATATTCAACAATGGAAATCAAGAGTCTTCATGGTTCCTTGCTTTGGGTACGGAAGTCTTCATACTTCTTCTTGGTCCCCTGCATGAATGCATCATCTGGACCAGTTGTGTAATCTACAAGGGTGTGAACTCTTGTGATCAACCTTCTAGTAGATGAATGAATTTTCTTGCACCTATGAAGATGCGTCTTAAGATTATCAAGAGTGAGTCATATCTCATAAGTGAAATGTATTGAGGCTTTTGAAAAGCTGGCATCCTCAACTTATTGCATGATGACTTCTTTGTAGATCTAGGATAGTTGACTGGATCAAAAGATGTCACCATCAGGATCACTTGACAAAATCTGGAGAGAAATTGCAAGGATGGTGAATCAACAGGCATTAGCAAAAAAAGAAGCATTGGGAAGCATGAAGTGAGAAAATGATGTTGAGCAAGTGTGAAATGATTAATTAGGCATGCAAAATGGAGCAGGAGCAAAGAAATGGTGTTCAAAGCAAAAATAGAGTGATTTGGAAGTGTTTAAGGCAAAAACTACCAAATGTGTAGGATTGCTGAAAATCAATGCTCCTACACTTAGAGAGATGATTTCATATGTAAGGATGCTGAAAATTAGTGCCCTTACATGTTGGAAGATCTGCACTTCATGCACAAATGCTAAAAAACAATGATCTAGCATGGTTTGGAAGGAAATTGTATTTTGTGTAACAGCACTAAAAAACAATGCTTCAACATATGTCAAAGTGATAAAAAAACAATGCTTTTGCATGAAATATGTAAGAGCAGTGAAAATGAACACTTCTACATGTGGGAAGGACACTTGAGATTTGAGATGGTGAAGCGCTTAAAAACCTCGCTCCTACATGTGCCAAAAAATGACTAAGGCATGAAAAATGTAAGAGTGCTAAAAATTAGAGGTTTTACATGTGACTTGAGTTTTGAGAGTAGAAGCGCTAAAAAACCCTGCTCCTACATGTGACAAAAAATGACTAAGGCATGAAATACATAAGAGCACTAAAAAAAAACACTCGTGTACAAAAGACTAAATTTGCAAAAATGTAGAAGTGCTGATTTTTAGCGCTTGTGCACAAAAGACTGAATTTGAACAAAAATGCATAAACGCCAATTTTTACCGCTTTTGCACAAAAGACTAAATTTAAACAAAAAATGCACAAGCGCTATTTTTTAGCGCTTGTGCACAAAAGACTGAATTTGAACAAAAATACACAAGTGCTAATTTTTAGCACTTGTGCACTTTAAGGAATTAGAAAAATTTCAAACTCAACATGTATGAGCATTGAAAATCAGGGCTCCTACACTTTTATCAATTTTCACAACTCCCGAAGGCTAGAAGCTGATGAAGATGCTCGTTTCGAAGATCTTCGAAAGATGGATGGGGAGGACACTCAAATGGACTGTTTGAGATTTTGGAACAAACTTCCAGGTAGATTGAAATTTTCCTCATTTTGTGTGCTTGAACATCATGAACCTATGAAACGAACAAGTTTCGTAGGGGGTTATCTACGAATTGAGCGCTGCTAGATTCTACGATAACAAATCCTTCATTCTTCATCAACTTTTAATTTTTATTCATCATCCAAGACAAGTTGGCATGCTACTTTAATTGTTTCTTTTTCTTTAAGCCAATCATTAATTTTTAGTTCCATCTTTGCAAGCATACATAAAGCATTTAATGAGTTTTTTATGCACCTTAAGTGCATCTCCAATCAATTCTAGGCTTGGTGCATTGTAGAAACATATTCCAAGAGAAGATGATGCATACAATGATGATGGATAAGCTACCTCAAAATTTTAGTCAATAAAATATGCTTTGTCCCTTCCAAATCCATTTGAAATAGTTAAATGAGATCTTATCAAATTCCTCAAATGAATCATTTGTATGTTATCTATTCATTTTTCCTCTTTCTTGTTTTTTATGGGAAACCTATTTTAGTCTTTATTTTAGAACATTTTCTATGTCCTTCAATGTATTATGCTTTATCTTTCTATCAGATTGTAGATTAAAAGAACCTATAATTGAAAATAGATTAATTCATCTATTTTTAGTTTATAGTCCCAAATAGGTGGATTAAATTATTCTGCTATTAAATAAATCTTGTACAATGTAATGTTCCCTTTTCAAAATGAAACCAAGTTGAAACTCAAATGTTCATCATTGATTTCCCATGGGCCTTGGGGATTTTTCTTTTGGAAAACAGGAGCTAGGTCTGGTTAAAGCTTAGGAAGCCTAAACATCATCATCATATGGATCATATTCTCTCAGACTCTATTTCTGCAATGTTTCATCATCTTCAAAATCAAAGTATGCATGTCTCCTTCGTGATTTTGTTGAAATTGGATAATTTGTCTCACCATCATTAGAGTTTTCTAAAACTACAGCTGCAAGAAGATATTGGGCATTTTCTACACCATCTTGTGCCTTATCACTCATATAATTTTCCTCATCTTCCATGGCAACATTAGGTCCCAGCATATAAGAATCATAAGCCTTGTGGTCCTTTTCCTTCTTCTTTTTCTTATTTTCCTTCTTTTTTTTTCCTAACTAACCAACCTCATCATCATCATCATCCCTATCCTTACACTTACTCTTCCATAATTCCTTCAAATGTTCAAATTTCTCCTCTTGTTGCATCACCTGCCGAAGTTCTTCCTCTTGCTTTCTCCTTTCCATCTGAATCCTTTGTTCTTCATCAGCTTTTCATTTTTCTTCATCAACCAAGACAAGTTGGTGTGCTACTTTAATTGTTTCTTTTGCTTTAAGCTAGTCATATGTTTTTAGTTCCATGTTACCAAGCATACTTAAATCATTTGATGAGTTTTTATCCACCTTAAGTGCATCTGCAATCAATTATAGGCTTAGTTGGATCTCATTCCAAACCTAAGCCATGGCTACAAGACATAGATATGCATCCACATAATCAAGAAACTTGAACAATTTTAGCCTATATAAAAGATTTGTGTTTTTAGTATCATGTAGATGTTCAAAAAATATAGCAAGATTAAATAGTGTTGTGGCTTTATCCTATCGTAACTCAAGTGAAACACCACCTTCTTCTAGTTGATGGAAGAAATTCATATCCTTAAAGCACATAGAAAAAACTATAGAATTGGAATTAGGGATTTCATTTATGAATTCAACCCAAATTCCATTTCCTAATGCCTCCATAAAATTTTGTTGAGCCAACTCTAGTTCATCACACTCAAAATGAAGAACCCCAATATGTTGAACAAGTCAATGGGTACTTCTTCTCTTCTCTTCTTCAAAAGAGACTTTTTTGTCTTTAGAGAATCTAAGGTTGCACTGGGGTCTGTCGATATTAATAACTCACCCATCTTGATAAATGCATGGGCATCATGTGGATCCATACGAGTTTCCTTCCTTAAAATTTCTAAAGAGTTCTCTGACTACCCTTGTTGAGCATATATATGGCCTACAACTTTTAATCTCTCATAGTTCTCAAGGTGGACCTCCATAACCTTTTCAATTTTTGAGAGAGAACTCTTAAGATCTCTTGGCTTCAATTGAACCTGTCCACAAAATCTTGTGGCCTCTATCTTTCCTTCAATAATGCCATAGAGTAGCAACCAGTGGTGTCATAATCACCTTTACTATGATAAGATCGTGCAAGATTATAATATGAATGAGATTTCATGAGAGGATGGTTAGTTGAAACAAGAGCAATCTCAGTCACCTGTTCCAAAAGAAAATGCTACCTTGTGAAGAAAAAATGGTTTGCTAAATGATTCAATGTCATTGCACAATATGAGTATAATACAAAGGCTCTGCACATATTTTCCATTCCTTCATGAAAACTACCTTTTTCACTAACTGTGAGAATCCTACAATTAAAAAATGCACAAAACTTACTATAGAGATTTTTCCCCATTGGGTGAAATCACAATACTGTGTCTCACTTTTTTCCCAAGAAGGAAATTTACATCAATATTTTTAACTAAATCTTCATCTTCTGAGACCTATAGCAACTAAATTGTTAAGAATTTGAAGATGATGTGAACTAGTGATTTGTGGCAATTTTTGTTTAGATTCTAAATATATATATAATTTTGAAATAAATAATGAATATTTCAACATCTTATTTAATAACTGGTTTTAAATAAAAAACAACATTTTCAGAAAGTAACGTTTGTGTTGTACAACATAACCTTTTTTCTATAAAGGATTAAATTCTAATTTTTGAAATATAGATTCTCAACATCAATATCTAGGGAAAGGATATATTTTTAGAATTTTTTGTTGAATATTTTATTTTAAATTAATTTTTGAAGTCACTGTAACTATAATTTGGACATAAGTCTTTGACTATTGTGGAAAAAGGTAAGGACTCCCCTACTGATAAGGATAGGATTAGCTCTTCTGAGCATGAGGATTCCCTAGGGAAAGGGGTTTTTAATATTGATAGAGATGATTTGTCTGATGTGCTTGGTACTGCACGTGAGGGGTCTATTGTTTTGTTTAATCTTTTTAAGTGGTTTTTCCATGAGCTCAATAAAACGAATTTCAAAGTTAGGGGAATGGTTAACAAGGCTGAGGGGTCCTTTGTTCAGAATCAGATAGATGATTTTTTTGACTCCTTAAACACTATGGAGGACACGGTTGTAGAGGAAACCCTCAAGATGAAGCAGAATATGGAAGGAAGAATCCTCATTCTTGAGGAACAAATCAGGAAAGTTTGGGATTTTGTGATGAGAAGTGGGGAGGGTCATAAAATTGTTGGTAATTATGAGTCTGTTGTTGTTACTTCTCTTGTGGTTAGTGCTAAGAAGCAGAAAGATATTTCCCATGATGGTTAGGGTGTTGCTGCTAGTAAGCAGATGGGTGAAGTTGTTGTTGCTGGGAAGAGTAGTGAAAAAGGTATTGTTTTGATTTCTAAGATAAATACAGGTGGTCCTAGAGCACAAACTAGGAACAAAACTAAAGCTCAAGGTGGGGCATCTAGAAAGGAAAGTTCTGATGTTTTTTATGATGCACAAAAAGCTATAGATTGTGACGTGGAGGTGACAGACATTCTAAAAAGTATGTAGTGTTGTTGGTTGGTCCTTTGTTTTGGTTTTTTTTTGTTGATGGGTCGTTGTTGTTGGACTATTTGTTAGCATATTGTTACCTTTTTTCAGCTACTTTCTAGTGTAAAGGGTTTCGAGCCCTTTCAAAACTCATTTTTTTACCTCTAATCAAAAACTATAATTTGGACATACATGTGTGTCGTACAACCTAACTTGTTGTGTATATATCAAAATACAATTTTTCTTTGTCAGGTGAAACAAGGAAATCAATAACTAGGGAATGAGTATTTTTAAAAAAAAAATTACAATGGTTTACTATTTTTCCACCTCTGCACAACAAAGAGCTTGATGTTTAGAGAAAAAATTATGTTTAGTAAAAATAAAAAATTAAATACATGATAAAATGAAAATATATCAAAAATATACTTGTTGAAAAGCTCATTTTGAGGAATACAATCTTGCAAAATATAATTTTTAAATGATGTTATTTAATCCCTGAAAAGGTAATGAAAAAGTAATTTTTTGCCAGCATTTTGATAGATGTGAAGGAGACTCCATTATGGGTATGATTTAATACTAGAGGGGTTGTATCCAAGGGGGTCTTATCTATCTCTCTTCAATTAAATCCCTTTAGATGGAGCCTCTCAAGACTTAAAACATTAGTTTTTTCTTAAAACAATGATTTTAGGTAAAAATCAGAATGTCCCAAAAGTGAGATACACTATTGTGGCAGTACCCCATTTCAAACAACAAAATTGCCAAAAAAAAAGCGTTTAAAACCTGCAAAAAATGCACATAAAATCATACTGATTTTTGTACCAAAAAAAAACATGAGACCATAGCTTGATGCTTACTATTATTCTTTGATAGATTTTTTCCAAGCATCCATAGCTTGTTTGAAATCACCTATTTTATGCTTTTAGCCATTGCAGCAAGGCATTGAACTATTTGATAAAATGCTTTGGTAGACATATATGAAAAATGTGGGAGCATAGACAAGGTAATGAACTTTGGAAAAAATACCTCAAAGAAATGTGGTCTCATGGTGATGGAATTCCATGATGAATTACATGACAAGAAAATTGTTATGGATTGTCATGGAATTCCATCACCATGAGACCACATTTCTTTGAGGCATTTTTTCAACCAGTTCACTACCTTGTCTATGCTATTGCTTACTATTATGCTTTGATAGATTTTTTCCAAGCATCCATAGCTTTTTCGAAAGCACTTGTTTTAGGATTTTAGCCATAGAAACAAAGTAGTGAACTATTTGATAAAATTCTTTGGTAGACAATATGTATGAAAAATGTGGTAGCATAGACAAAGCAATGAACTGTTTGAAAAAATGCCTCAAAGAAATGTGGTCTCATGGGATGCCATGACAAGCAAATGCAATTGGCAGCTGCTCCTAGTTATTAGTTATGCAATGTTAAGTAATTTCATAACTGCTTAGGTTGAATTTGTAAAAACTATATTGTAATTGAAATTTTGTCATCTATCAACATCTAGTTATTAGTTATGCAATGTGAAGCAATTCTTTGAGTTTGAAAGATGTGCAATGCAATGTAATCAGCAATGCAAATGATTATGAGAAAATAATTGATACCAATTCATAATATACCCCTATATTCCAACCTAAAATACATAAAAAATCTAATCATACATAGTATTATCAACAAATAATTGAGACACGAATTCAAGCACTAGATTAAATATTCTTGTCCATTGATTACTTCAAATAGATATTACAATATAGCATAAGTATCCTCATATATGTTTCTATAAATTCCTATGATGATGACATCAAAATTCAGTCTTGGTTTCTCTTTTATAAGAGAAGCAACAAGCTTTAGACCATTACAAAATATGACATCTTTTCAAAATTCATGCCTCTTATAAACTAAACTAAACATTATTTTTTCTTAAAACATAAAATAGAGAAAGTAGATAACTAATGAACTCTGCAGCACTCATGACACCATAGTCTGTTAATCTCCATAAGGCACCCGTGATCATTGAAGATCTGTTCAAGGTACTTTCTCCATATTAGTGTATCTAAATGTGTGGTTCTTCCATTGTGATATCCCCAAGACCTACTATTCCGGAGGACCCAAATACTTCTACTCCAACTCGTACACTATATAATCATGTGGCCATTTTTATTCTTGAATTTTCAATATATTTGCAAGGTGAATCTTCCATCAGTTGTCTAGTAATGCCTTTCCATCCATGATAAACTTAGAATATCCAACATCCAACAATATTACTCCATCCCTGATTAAGTCAAACCTGTCAAGGCTCAACTCACCATCTTTTTGTATGCAAGTGATGCACTATGGAACAATCTAGCCAAATTCACTCTTCCATTCATTAAGGTCCTTCAAGTGGTCATCATATTTCAATATTTTTGGCACAAACCATTGCTTTAGAGTATGAAATGAATCTATTCTTGTTCTAATCTTTTGGTCCTCTCCTTGTATATATTGGAATTCATTTATAACTATTTTGGCCATCTACTCTATAGGTTTTAATACTTTAGGAGCCTCAGTACTCCTATGTAATATTTTACACAAGGTTACCAATGTGTGGTGTATGGGCTACCAGTTCTTAGAAAGGGGATCTAGTATGGGTACATGTATTTCCATCTAATCAATTTCCTATGTCAATGAGTTGTAGCAATCATACACACTTTCCAACTTAATGACAATTAGCTTTATCCTATGCTCAAGGACCTTCTCTAAAACATTACATATTTTCTTATTCACTCCTTCCTTACCTTCATTGTTGGATTTCTTTAACTCTTCAATCTCCTATCTAAGAATGCTCACTTGTTTAGTAGAAGCAGTTTCCATATCAACTGGTGGAGCAAGAGGACATTGGTATAACATTATTTCCTTGTTCTATGAGGGGCCTGCTCCTTTCAATTGTTCCTTCAACTTCACATTTTCCATGAACAATTTATTGAATTCATCATTTAAAACTTTTTTTTCTTTTTGTACTCTCCCAATCTAGCTTCTATCTCCTTAACTACACCTTAGGTGAACATAGTTGGATGCATTTTCATGGTTGAAACTTCTAGAGGAGATGTATCCTTTAATGTTTTCCCCATAGCTATCACTTTCATTTCCTGCACTACATCTAGTAACCTTGGTTTTTGTGTACTCTTTTGTTTTTCCTAGAATGCCAAGGTTTAAATCTTAGGGTTATACCCTATAACACTAACCCCTTCATCTAAGTAAAACTCAACAATCAACATTGGATCTTCTTGTGTTCTCACTTAATCAAGTAAAAACATTTTCTTTAATTCCATACCAGGGACAATAAGTACATTAGTTTTCAAAATCATCTCTTTAGCCTCTTGTGGAATGACATCAATATTATCAATCATTAATTCACTAAAATATTGGGCTACTATCTAGTCATGCTAGGATTCATCAACTCCCATCTTATTTATTTCAACCCATGCTTCAAACTCTCTCATTTTCATCTTAATCCAAAAGTCTTTAAATTCAGGGACTTTGATAAATTCATCATCTTCCAAGAACTTGAGAGTTTCAATTACCCTCTCATCCTCAAGCATTTCTCTTTCTCCTTATCCTTGAATATTGGCTCTAGATTTAGGCCCGTGGTCTTTAGTTTCAAGAATAGGTCGGTCTACTTCAACATCATCCTTCAAATTTCTTAACACATTAACTGCTTCTTTTGTATCTCCAACCTCCTCACTTATTTCATAGGAAACAAGTGGTTATATCTCTTGTGTCTTTTATTTTTTAGAAGGTGGTTGTTCAAGAGGTGATCCTAGAGAAGCATGACATATTGAAACATTATCTAGAGTTGGTTATGTAATTACAACACCACTCAGCCTTTGGGAGACAATTTGGTAGGTCTTGCCATCCCCAAGTCCACTTGAGAGGATCTGCTTCCTTTATGAAATGCCCCAAGTCTTATATAATTCATGAAACCTATCAATTATCATTTCAATCCTCTTGAGAGGATTTGCTTCCTTTATGAAATGCCCCAAGAAATCATTATGCTTCATCTTTCTTTCTTCCTCAAGCCTTTTCATAATTTCCCATTTTCTCCTCCTCTCATATACCTATTGAGGAGTGAAAAAAATTCTAATTACATCTTCTTCATAATCAATCTAGTGAGTAACCATAGCCTTGGTAAGGATGGTGTGTCTTGCAATATTCATGTGACCCTCAAGGTTAAAAGCTCTTTCCTTTCTAGATTTTATAAAGAGTACCTTTTTTTAAATAATTTTGCAACTCTTCAAGTGTTTCAAATCCCACTAATAGTTCCCCACATGTAAAATTAGGTAGAAATATACCCTTCCTTTTTTTATGCGTGACATCCTTTTCCATCCATAAAATCTACCACATGAAATCTAAAAAGGCTAATCAAAGGGGTAAAAACTTTCACAGTATATGTGGGGCCTATGGGAATCCATAAATCCTAATTATTGTGATATCTAGTAGAAAAAACCAATCACCAAAGTTATGAGTATGGCCTTGCTTAGGTTTCAAAGCCAAAGGTCTTAGCAGTTGTAGCACAACTGTGTGTAGTTTTGGTGGTTGGTGGCTAAGAACTCTCATATTTTTGTGCACAAAGTCATCATGGAGTACCACATAATTTGAATTCTTACATTTGATGTCCCATATATAACACCATTGTTGCACTGACAACAAATTCCCCTACTAGTCAATCTTACCCAAACACATCCTTTTTCTCCATCTATCTTTTTTCTGGTATAATATCAAGTGGAACAACAAAGAATATTTCCTGAATGTTATGAGGGTTGTATTTTCCCTAACTTGCAGAAATCCTTCATGCAATGCTTTCTCAAGATATGAGGCAAAATAATATTCAATGTTTGTCTCAAGGTTTTGAATCCTCATAGCCATCATCATTAAACTAATTGGAATTCACTCTTGTGCATCTATGCCAAGTACTTGACAGAGAGAAAAGTAGGTTTTATTGAAATAGAATTGGAAATCTATGATAGCAAATGGTTCAATAGTAGAAGGGAATATAGGAATCACTCTGTTGTTCATACCCCTTTTCATGTAAATGGGGAGTTCATCACTTCTATATGTTCTCCTCAATCTAGTATATTATTCTTCACTTCTTTGCAAATCAATTTTAGTCAGGGCTTGTTTGTTTAGGTCAAAACATTAAATGATGGCCACTTTAGTCAATACAACTAATGGTGAACCATCTAGAAATATCATAGACCTATTAGTAGGATGATAACTCTAAGCCAATACTTTGATGAAATCTACATCTATAAAAACATTTGGGACAATTAACTTGGCCAAATCTAATTCCCATGGATTTGACACCAAAATATTGTCCTCCCTTTTGTCATAAAAGTACCAAAATAGTTCCCACCTGGAGATAGGGATAAGGGCATCTCTACAACCATGAGCCACATCTTTAAAAACTTTCTTAAATCCTCTATCATGATTCAAGGAGTATATCCAAGATAGAATGTTGTAATGACCTTTTTTAACCTTATATTCTTCCTTTTTAGTTTCAGGTTCTTTCTTCTTGGGCAACATGATTTCCTTTCTAGTTTCAGGTTCTTTCTTCTTGGGCAGCATGATGTTTAACTATCTTACTTCTCCTATACTTCTGAAATGCAAAAATTCTAAATAGTCTTGTACTCATAAAACTTAATTCATAGTTTAACTATATTACTTCTCCTATACTAGAATGAAATGAAAAATTACAAAAAATATTGTACTCATAAAACTTAATTCACAATGAGTTTTGTGCACTTACCCATTTTACAATGGTTGCAAAGCTTAACCTCCTTGAACTCCCATCTCCCCGCATGATAATTTTTGAAAATGAGTGCAAAGAGAATGTCAAATTCTTGGTTTAATGGCTTCTAAACTCAATCATGTCAACATTAATATCAACCTTATGCTAAATGTTTTTCTTGTAGTTCAAGTTTGAACATGCACCATTGATTTTACAAGATCGGCAATTGATGTGATTCATGCATTTAATACTGCTTTATCACCACCACTTTCTATATATGTCGTAGGATAGAGGGGTATAAATCACTATACCACATGCTTCTTTGCATTTCACTATGGGTAGTAGGATTCTTACCTCTATACCACAAGCTTGACTTGTTTAACCCATGGTATTGTGGTTTACATTAAAAGTCACATATGGCTTACCACCATACCACATGCTTCATCACATCCTTCCACGGTATAGAAATTCATACCGCACTACCACATGCCTTTATAATCTTGCTCACAGGATGGTGGGTTAACTCGCTATACTACACCCTTCATTTTTCCTTCTCATGGTATGACAGTTTATGATGTATTTAAATTCGCTCATATCACCCAATCGTGTCCTCATCATAATACTTTCATGGTATGATAGTAACTATCTTCATGTTGTCTATTACACACAGTCGGCCTGTCGAGGGTTTAGATTACTACTGAGGGATCATGGTAATAAATTGTTAAGGGATTTGGAGTGTTTTTAGCTAGACATGTTTCTTCTTAAGTATATATGGTTAATTTTTTTCTTTGTATAGGTCTTTCAATGTCAGTCAAACCTAAAAAAATTATATGTTTGTTTATAGTGGGGAGGGTCAGTCAAAAATAAAAAGGAATATAAGGGTCAAGGTTCGAGTCATGGAGCTCAAGGTTAATTGTGATGATGGAACTAGGAAAATTTTTAAGGTTCTAACACACCTCATGATGAACTAGACTATGTTTTTCCTTCATCTTGCTTGTGTTATGTTTTTATGAGTTCCTCTCTTGTGAATAATCCCTAAGGAAAACTTGTCTGATACATGTAATTTTAGATTGTTTTTTTTCCTTCATCTTTCTTGTGTTATGTTTTTATGAGTTATTCTCTTGTGAATTATCCCTAAAGAATTTTTTTCTAATACTTTTAATTGTAAAAAATTTCTTGGTTTTTGATTGCAAATTCTTTTTAATCTATAAATTGAATTCTATTTTAAGTTTCCATTTGTAGTTATTAGTGGATTGGAAAGTCAAAAGTTATCAACTTATGAACTCAATAAAGTTTTACTGATTCAAGTTTTTGATTTATACATTCTTTTTATTTGGACTTTAGGAAATGAAGACAAGGATGGGAAGGCGCAAATTAGATGATAGTGATCATAATGTTAAAATTCCAGTGACAAAATTTGAGCACGTGCGTAGTGAAAAAGTGGCAAAGAATAATGAATATTTATTGAGTCTTGGTTTGACAAGGAAAGTTGTAAATCCACTAAGTAGTATATTATGTGTTTAATAGTGTTTAATGAAATTTTATAGGCAAGAGATTTATGTATATATCTTCAGACAGGCAATAATCAGGTGGTGTGAGACTAGGTGGATAAGTGGATCTACAAGAGGAATGCAGAGCAAAAGAAAATTAGAGGCAAGAAGCATTCTTGTTTGAGAGTGTGAGATGGTGAGCCCATTGGGCCGATGCACAAAGTGGGCACAGGGGTTGGAGTGCATAAGATGTAATTTGGATATTTGCAAATCAAGTTTTGCAGAGCAAGATCCCTGAGTTGTGGAAAATTTAATAAAAAAAATGGAAAATACTTTTGAGACTACTGATGGACAAATATCTAGAAAATATTACAAGAAAAAGATGAGAAATTTTATGAACAATTATAGATATAGTTGTAGAAAAAAATCATGGGGGGAAAAGAGAGGTTTGACTCTATTCTATCTCCCAAAGAGTGGGAAAAATTAAGATAAAGTATGCATTCCAAAGAATATTTGGCAAAGAGTAACAAAGGCAAGATAACAAGAGATAATGTGAGGGCTGGATATACATTTGGTCAAGGTAGGTTGAACGCCAAAATGGATAACTTTGCACAATAAGTGTATGGCTTTTTGGTTCAATTTACATTGAGTTATTTATTTCAATTTTTTATTGAACAAACTATATGTTGAAATTAACATCGTATTTTAGGTGGAAAAAAATAATAGAGAAGCAGGTGCAGAAGATATTGTCAATTATATGGCAACACTAGATGCTAGTAAACCTAAGAGTAGGATGAAGTGGAAATCTATTTCGTCAACAAATATTTCACAACCATCTATTCAATGCCTAGTAGGATCCTTTGTAGATCATGTCAACTCAAATGAAATAGGGTACCAAAAGGTAATGAGTTGCATATTTAGTCTCACTCAATAAATTATGCAGTTGGTTGAATCCATTAACCCTATATTTTATGCATGGAATGAGCATAAATCCATGGATTCAGATGAGGTAAGAGGCTCTATTGATCTCATTTCTTCTTTTTTGGAAGTTCTATATGCAAATGCTTCTTAATATGTGGATTATTGAAATCTGAATGGAGAATCCAACCCAGTTTCTTTATTGTTGGAGTGATCCATAAAATGTTCTTTTGGACAAATTTATAGCTTGAATTCTATACTTGACTATTGAATGCTTTGTATATTTTTTTGCACAATGGTTAAATCACATGTAGAGGAATTTTATCAAAGCAATAGGAAAAAAAATTCCTTCATGGTGTCAACAAAACTGTCAATATTGATAGTGATGAAGTGGACAAGAATGAACACCATAGTCATCTTAGTTTTCCTGAAGTTGAGATAATTAATATAATAGTTGTCAGTTATCTATCCCAATGTTTTGTCATTCTTCATGCTTAAAGTGTTCTTTTGGACAAAAAATTATAGCTTTTGCATTCTTTAAGTTGTAAGTTAATCTGTCCCAATGTTTTTTCATTCTTCTTTTGGACAAAACTTTATAGCTTTTGAATTCAAGTTGTAAGTTAATTTGTCCCAATGTTTTTTCATTATTCTTTTGGACAAAAATTTATAGCTTTTGCATTCTTTACTTGAATTATATTAATTTTTGCACGATGATTAAACCACATGATGCAGAGCACTTATATGAAATAAGGACAAAAAGAAAAAGGTCATGTAAATAAAACTCTCTATAGAGCTGTACAACTTCATGTCTGCAATGACATCGATAGTGGTTATCATGATGAACTTGATGAGCATGCACATGATATTCATAGTGGTAATCATGATAAACTTGTGGTGAGTGCTATGAAACCACATGCAAGTAAGTACTATTCAAGTAAGTAATGGATGTTTTATTATGTAAATAAGGGTAATCATTACCTATTTGATAGAAGTTGGTTAGAATAGTAATGAAGTGTAATTAGCTAGTATACATAGATTATGGAAATAAGGGAGAACATATAACTTACATATGGAAGCTTAGTGCTTAGTAGTAATAGAGAGTTTTATGGAAGCATGTACAAAAACTAGTTTGTTCCAAGACATAAGACATTACATATAGCTGTCAAAAACAATATAATGTGTGTTTTATATCTCAATATAATGTGTATCTTTTTTTTTTTGGGCATTTATTGATAAACTCCAAGAAGGGGATAAAGTTGAGGTGTTGGATCCATTTTATGGTGTTGCTGTAGGTATTGGTGGATTCACTAACTATCTATTGTACATGGAGTCAAATTGAAAGGAACAAGAGATGCAAATGTAAGTAAATTTTACAAGTCACAAGTAGATGTAGTATCACGTGTTTCATCTAAAGGTCATCTTGGAGCCAACCTAATTGAGGTTTTGAGTTGTTGTGTAGTATATTTATAGAAGATTAAAATCATTTGTGAAAGTGATTGAGTAATGAGGAATTGAGATTGTGTAGTATGTTGAAGATGAAGTGTGCAAAGTCAGTTTGAAGGATTACTTGTGTGAAAAAGGAATTGCAACATTAGCACATGGTGGATGCTTCTTTATAGTAGTTCATATTCATAATTCTCATTATAATTTTCATGTATACTGCTATGAGATAGTGTGTCTCATCAAGTCCTTATATCTTTCCCTAAGGTTGTATGCCTTAGTCTACAAGTCCATAGGTAGTGAGCCTTAAGAAATATTATAATATTTGTAAGCATAGAGCTTCATTTATTGTGAGTTAACTCTCACCATGGTTTTCCATCATTGGGTTTTCTATCTAAAAATCTTGGTGTCTTGTGTGGTGCATGTCTTATTTTTTTCTCTTATTTTAGTTTATGTGATGTGATGTTTAATCTAAAAATGAGAATGGTTAAGTTTTAATAGATTTTGATTCACCCCCCTCTCAGCACTAGAGTGCGTTCAACATGAAATTATTCTAATTCCTGAAAATTAAATCTTGATATTTGACATCTAACATTTGAATTTCAAATAATTAAATTTTCTTATTTTGAAATATTAAATTTGGAAGGAAAAATAGGGGAACCAAGTCACCTAGGGTGACTAAGTCCTAACCCTATTTTGCAAGATCTAAGGTGTCGAGGGAAAAATATTAAATGTTTGTATTGGTTTTATATATGGGTTTTATTGATAATTATCCAAATGGTCTATATAATAAAAATTTAGGAAATTAGGTATACAATTAGGTACACACACTTAAGGAGGAGAAAAACATTGTGTAAAATTGTCATGGGTGAGAATTTACAATGCTATATTTAGCCCCCACTTTAGTGAGAGTATAAACTTATGCTCAAACTCACACTAAAGTGGAAAATAATATCAAGAGGGGTCCAATTATTCAAATGTTGAAGAGATGGGATGAAAATGAATCTAAGGGGATGCACAAGTGCCCAGGATTCAATATCCCATGGCAAACTATCATAAGCACAAAGTAATACACATGTATGTAATACAACAAGACAACATACACAAACATACACAATTTCTAAACAAAATGCACAAGGAGAGTATGAATATCATGGATTGGTAAGGTGTGTTATGATAGGATCCATACCCAAAGGTGTTCATGATTCATAGGATAACAAAGTCCCATATTTTCTAGGTGAATCATATATTGAAGGCAACATGGGCTAGTGAAGTCTAAAATTCACTAGGTGATCCCCCTAGACAATTTATCAAAATGAGAAACACACAAGGACTAGTGTGGACCAATTTCCAATAGGTGTGTACCCATGTCAACCATACCAAAAATTATACTCCATGATAATTCTGATAAGGTGCTACACAAATAATCAAAATTCTATTCCAATGCATCGCTATGTCCAATGTGTGTGAACAAAGTGAAGAAAAAATGATATGTCAATGCATCATTAATTCCAACGTGTGTGAACAAAGTGAAGCACATAATGGAATGTATGCCCCACCTTAAAGTAATTGCAAAAAACCATGTTGTGAGCAATTTCTTTAAGGTAAAAAATGATAAATGTCATGTGATAATGATGGAGGAGAACCATTCAGGTGATATTTTTATGACTCATTTTGATGCCAATACTCCTAGTTGAGTTGGTAAAGATCTTATGGGGTCCATTGGGATCATTTCCAATGGTCTAGGTTGTCTAAATAGGGCTAGAAATTCAAACTTTGTTTTTCCTTCCAAAATGAAAATTTGAATTTCCTAGGTGATTTTGGCTTGTTGAAGGGTTGGGGTTTGTTCCTTAGCCTTATTTTTGGGTTTTTTAAGTTTAATAATGTCTTTAAAGACCATGAAATACCATGCAAGGTCTCTTTACATGTTTTTTCTAAAATTCTAGGTTGTGAAAAAGGGTGTATTTTTCAAGTTTGATACAATAAACTTTAGGTTTTGAAGGAAAAGACACATATAATCATTTGTAACTATTTTGGATGATCATTCATGTTGAAGAAATGAGAATTAATGATCCAAGAATCTACATAAGTAGTTTTTCATGAATATACCCTATTTTCTTCACAATTTGTGACAGTTTTTTACAAAAATAGTCAAAAATCAGTCTTGTATGGCCTTGTATGGAACAATGATAGGTTTATGAGTGGTTGAAAGTGAGATATTTTTCTGGAGATTCAAATTCTCTTGGTTTTGAGTGATTTAATGATTTTTAGTTTGAGAAGAAAGCAAAAACCCTGCTAACTACCTTGTTACAAAGTTAGGGTTTCTAGCAAGACAAAAAATATAAATTTTTTGTTTGAACAAATGAAAATTCATGAAACTTGGTGAAAACCTTCTTCAAGATGTAGGTCAAGTTTCTACCAAAGGAAATCTCACAAATCAAACATATGTGTAAGTCTATGTTTGTTCACTGTCAAGAAAAGATTGTCAAACCCTAGGTCTTTGAGGGTTTAATGAAAAACATATCTTTTGAGTTCACCATAGCATAGTGGGGGTTTAATTAGACCTTTTGGAGTGTGTTGAAAGTTTAAAAATCATAAGAATGCATAAGAGTGAGTGTTGATATAATAAAAACCCCAACTCGGTCTTTCTTGAAGATTGGATCCTAGAGAGAAAGGCTTGTAGGAAAACTTGCAAGGTAGGGTTTGAGAAACCTTCAGAAGAGTCAATAGAATTTGAAAAAACAAGTTTTTTCTTTTATTTATTCTTTGCATCATTATTGGTATCGAAGCTAGACTAAACCAAGAAAACCAATACAAGGGTTAACAATCCAAAAGGAGAAGAATGCCTCTAAGAATCAACACTACTGAAATGGTGGCAAAGAGAATAGAAACACAATTGGGAGAAGTCCTTGCTAGAGAAATGAGGGAAATGAGAGTCAATTTGGATGCAAGACTCACTGCATTGGAAGCTAACCAAAGAAGATGAGTGGTTGTAGGGGATATGAGTGACCAAGATGAAGTGGTGGATGAAGTACCTCAAGAAGAACCTCAAGAAGAGAGGGATGTTAATGATGTGAGGATGAAAATATTATTGAAGGTATTCAAGGGTGAAGGAACCAAGGTGAATATTGAACTTCCATTATATGTAGGTAATTTGAATGGTGAAGAACTCCTTGATTGGATAGGGGAGTTGGAAAAGTACTTTGAGTTTGAGGAGCTACCTAAAGAGCAACAAGTAAAGTTGTCCAAGACCAAGTTGAAAGGTCATGCATCCCTATGGTGGGATTATGTTTAGGAAGAAAGGAGAAAGAAAGGAAAATATAAGATTACTTCTTCAAATAGGATGATTTCCAAGTTGAAGGGGAAATTCATTCCTAGTGACTACATGAATTAGTTGTATAGGAAATTGTAGAACTTGAAACAAAAGGATATGGGAGTGAAAGAGTATAGTGAAGATTTTTCCAAATTGAATATTAGATTGGGAGACATGGAGGATGACACTGAAAAGGTTGCAAGATACCTTAATGGATTGAAGTACATCTTGCAAGATGAGTTGAGCCTTACAAGCTCCAAGACACTTGAAGAGTGTTATCAACTAGCCTTAAAGGCTAAGGAGAAGCTAAACATGAAGCAAGAAAAGTAGAATAGAGGTAGAGGAAGTACTTTCAGAGGTAGAGGTCCATATGCTAGTAGAGGATAGTCACAAAGAAATCAAGGTAATTCAAACACCTCCCAAGAATAAGCATCAAGTTTAGGAAGAGGTTTTAGAGGAAGAAGGCCTAACTTTAGGGGTATATTTGGAAAAAGAGGAGGATTCAATGGTTTCATAGGTAAATGCTACAAGTGCAACAAGTTTGCAGGTCATCAATCTTGGGATTGTCTAGAAGAGTAATCAACTACCACATTTAGGAATGAAAGAAGTGTTGGAGTGCAATACCACTAAGGGGGGTGAATCAATGATTTACTAATTCAAGATGACTCTAATATAATCTTTCAAAAACTTTGAAACATAACAACTATGAGGACAAGCATACTCAGAATCAAGAACTTTGATAATCATTATTAACTCAAGACATCAACTCAAACCTTTAATAAGACTAACATGAATATAAAGGAAACTTCTATTGACAAGAGATAGAGCATCATATATGAACATCATGACACTTTTGTTGAATTAAGATAGGCATTATGAAAATCGAAGCTGACAGATCAACATCAAAGGTGAACCAATACAATATTTATGACAAACATTAACTCATGAACATAAGACTTAAGAGCAAGGAATGTCATCCTAAAGAGTGATACATGATTGATATGTATTAATGTAGACCAAACAAATTATAGACAAAATGTAAACATAACAAAAAAATTTCTCAGTGGAAAACCCTCTTGGGGTAGAAAATCCACTCATAAAATCACCTCACTGGCTTAATTAGAAAAGTACCTGATTGGAAATACAAGCCTCATTGTCATACAAAGCCTCACTAGCATACTTTCTCCATGGTCTTGCTGACCAATCTCCAATAAAGGAAGAAACATAACTTCAAGGGGTTACCCTGTTACTATATAATCCATCAAATGTATTACTTCTTCAACATACATACAACATCAATGAAAAATAACTCTTAATAGAGTATGAAACAACAAAGAATAATTTTTTTCTTTATGTTCAATCGAACCCATTGAATGTCTTCAACATAGGATAAATAATGTATTATGTCCTGAAAAAAATTGTCAACTTCATAACTTCCTCACAGTTACAAACTACTCATGTACATTGACAAGTAAAAAAATGATCACAATAATTTGTTATAACAAAACGACATTGCCATTTACCCATTGTCAAAAACAAAAAAATTTACCCACATGGCTAATGCAAACCACAACCCCAAGAACCCATACAAGGGTTTCAACATATTATGCAACATTAATCAATGAAAAAAAAAATCATTATCTCTTAACAAAGGTAAACAAAATAATCAAGAAACCCTTAACAATAAACCACAAAAATGAACCATCAAATGAAAATAATATCACCTGAATAGTGCCAAAAAATGAATTCTTTGAGACCAAAAACTAACTGTCAAGTTGAAGCTCACTATTGCTTTGTCAAATCTCAAAGACCATCCTCATCATCACAACTGAATCTTGAGATACCTTACATAAAACTGTAACCCTAAGTCGAGAGAAACATGTTACAAATTTTAACCTTACAAAATGAGCTTCCAAAAAATAAGCTTTCCACCATATACATCTCTTGACTTCCTATCCCTATGTGCCCTAAAGAACTCGGTGAAAGCATAATATGAAACAATGTCTTTTAACCTATATCATGACCCCAAAGTTTACCAATCAAGTCAACTTTGTATTTATTCCTTTTTCATATGGAATTTAAATCTAATTAAATCAATAATTTAAACCAAATGATGTCACATGTGCCCACCAATACAAAGGTGTCAACCATGTGAAACAAAGCATGGTATAAACACTTATCCAATTCCATATGATGTCAATAAAGATCAAGGCAATTGCAACTATTCCAAGACAAGTGTAATAACATTATGCCCATGGTTAAAAACATAAGACATCAATGCCTATCACAAAATAAGATATACTAGTCATAACATAATAGAGATAAAATCAAAGATGCTCATTGTAATCTAAATATTTGTTCATGCCCAGATAACATATTAATCATTGTCCAACAAGCCATATATCTGAACTTGCAAATGCACAAAACTTTAACTTCTTGCCACAAATGCATGATGACAAACCATGATACAATATGTATTGTAATGAGCTTCAAAATATTGTATGCCAAGCCAAGAAACCATCAATGAAGTGTGATAAACATGATTTTACCTCAACCGAAATACCAAACCAATATCACTATGATGTGAACCAACCAAGTATGCCAAGTGGAGATGCAATCAAGAACAACATCCAATGCCAAATGGAAGCTACCTTTTTTACATCAATGACAAAACCTTATGCCCAAGGTCAACAAACTCCCCCTTTGGCATTGATGTCAAAACCAATCTAAAAATGATCCACCCCATCACTTTTTCTCCCCCTTTTTGACAGAAATAACAAGGGAAAATGTTGAGAGAACCAAAACTTATCCAAGTATCTAAGAATACTTGTCCATGATCACTGTACTGTGAATGTTCACTAAATCAAGATGTCATTGAAAGTTACTGAATGTTACTAATGTAACCATATGCCAATACAATCGTAGTACCATATAACATGGAAATACAACCTATAACCTATGAGTATATATGAGCATGTCATGTCAATCACCAAAAATCATATGCTATATCCATGAAACAAGGATGTTTTTTCAAAAAAGTAACAATGTGTGTTATGTACATGTAACAAACAAGTATAAATGTATCCATTTTCCAAGTGATACTTGAGAATTGAATACATAATACCTTGTCATCTTTCTTTGTCACCAAGGGTTGAATACTAGCTACAAAGTATTTCCATATACCATATTCATGTACACAAAACAACAACTGTGCCATACTCACTATCATTTTAAGACAATAAAGCACTCTTTTCACTAATTAAAAAAATGAAACAAAATGATATTGCAATGATACTAAACAGAATCACAACTCTGTCAAAATCACTTTCTAGATCATTGATCATCAAAATGACTATCAAAGAATACATCAAATTTTACTGATCAAAGAATACTAAGATCACAATGGGATCACAAATGAATGTTGCAATGCTAAAGTAGTCAAACTCACTTAATCAACCAAAAAAAAATAGAACCCTATTTTGATCAAGAGCTCAAACATTACTATCACATAATCATCACTAAAGAACACCAATCCATCAGATGAATAGCTACTCTCAACTGGTTAGGTGAAAAGTATGCCACAACTTGCATCTGTTTGAAGATCATATGCTAAATCAAAATGCACTGTATAACAAGGTTGAGAAGAGTAAGTATAAGATCCTATAAATGATATGAATCGGGGTACTATAATGATCAAATCATTTGTATCCAATTTTTGAAAGAACAATATGTTCCAAATCAGAGAAAAGTCAATGACAAGGACTAGAGTCTATACAAAGAAGAACTTTATTCCTGAATACCATTGTTAACTGTAACATTGAAAGTGCATCAAAAAAGATATGTATAATTCAAAACTAATCACTATCATAAGCAAGTTTTTCCTATCAACTATCATTGTTGGTTATATCATTGTGATGCATATGATTACTGACAAACATGACATAACCCAATATCAACACCAGTACCACTGTATGTCATAGTACTACTACACAAATATGTCATAAAACCACATTAACATATGAATATCAAGATCCACCTAAAACCTATCAATGTACTCAAATACTCAAAATGATGATACTATGAAGAAACCATAGCACTATCAAAAACATATCACTGTCATTTGTATGTATAACATTGACAAGAGCATATCAAGAGCACAACAAGTCACTGTTAATCAATATAGGAATATACCAATGCCATCATCAATCTCCAATACAACTTGTACCTTGTAAACACCACCCCTTGATCACTATAGTTTCCATTTTCAGAGATGTAAACAAATACACCTTGTCACAAAATCTTTGGCACAACAACATAATCTGATTAAAACACAGCTACTGTGTCCCTTCATAAGCATCATGAAAAACTACAATTCTAGATACAATCAACATTACTGCAAATGAGAATCAAGACAAACACTACACCATGAATTGTGCATCAAGTTGCATTGCTACTATCATTGTATTTAGCTATCATCACAAGGTCCTCTGATCATGAATACCATTTTTTCTTGCCAATCATGAGATAACTATCTTTATTTGAAAATACAACTTCAAATTAAAGAAATTTGTACCTCATATAGTATATATAATCTTCACATCAAACCATCTCACAATGTATCACAGAGATATGGACATATTCAATGAAATAGGAATCTAAAAAAATACATTGTAACTGAATTCTCCCCCTACAAACCACTGCCTATTTTTGGCACAAAATAGGCAATACCATTCAAAAAAATCAAACTAATATAATTCAATGACAAGAAACTTGTTCATAGCAAATCTTATTGGCAATATTTGCACTTTCTTATTGTTGTTGGTCAAGTAGCAAAATTGAACTTCTTCCAAATTTTATCTCAATAAATCACTACTTGAAAACATTGTAAAAGTCTTGTCCTTAAATTTCACAACCTTGGTTTGATATAAAATCAACAAACTTGATTTGTACTATCTTTTCATATCTTCAAGCTGCATTCATGTCAACCAAATAATATTTGTGATGAATGCCATGTCATTATGCAATATCAACCTAGTTTGTTCTCACCTGCATCTTGAAGAGTAGAAGACTATAAACAAGATAAAAAAAAACCGCCTCTACTAGAGAATTGCCATCTCCTTCATCAAACCTATTATCAACACTACTATTGTCGGGTATGTGCAGGATCATCATGGAAAAGCATGCCCTTAAGTGGCAATAAAATTTAGAAAAAATCAGAATTAGGCAACTTGACGTAAAAAATTGAATAAGTTATCTATATTATTTCAAAAATATGTAAGACTAGAATTTGTAGCAAATTGAATGTAGTTTCTAAACTACTAGGTTTATTTAAAAATCTATTTGGTGAAAATTTGAAATTTCAATGCAATAGCACTTAAATTTCAGGGAAAAAATAAGTAGGTATCTGTCTGACCACCCTAACCACAATAAAATGAAAATATTTTTTTATACTATTTTAGATATAAGTAGAGAACTCGTGTCTTGATGTGATGCATATTTTTTTGTAATTTTTTTCCAAGTAAATAATTAATTATGATTTTTTTATTACCACTTATAAAAAATATAAAAAATCATATGTCTAGCCACCTTAACTTGGTTAAAACTTCATGAAATTCAATTTTTTTTTAATCCTATAGTATGTGAAGCATAGAATGTGACACATGTTCCAAATTCAAAAAATGTGATGTCGTTTGAAAGCTATAGATGTTTTTCAATCATCCTATCAATTAGAACCTTAGTCGTAATTGAAATAGAAAATGAATAATAATTATTTATTAAATTCAAAGTAAAGCATAATTTATATTGGTGGAAAGCTGAGAATATCCTTTAAAAACCCTTTTCATTTCATCAATTTTGGGTAAAAAAAAGAGTCATCAACCACATATCTTACACATACCCATCATATCGCCACTTTTTGGCACATCATGATCCTGCACATACCCTATCATGTCATCTAAAAAGGATTTCCACAAAGATAATTATTGATGTCAACTTCAAGGCTGATACAACTATCAATCTCATGACTTAAATACAATTATCTTTTAATCACATTCATGTATTAGATGCACTACTTCACTGCACTACTCCATAAAAGATTGCCTTGCAAGTTTGCCACACCCTGCACACATAGAAGTCTATTTCACACATGTCCAAGTCTAACCCTCTTTGTACTAAATCATATTAACATCATACCAATGAAAATTGCCAACAATCAGCAATAAACATAAAGAGCTGCAGAAGATCACAATCAGAAGTTGGCAATAGATCATCAGAATTACACATGAGCCTTGTCAGGTCAGGAAGATCATTGTTTTCACATCAATGGACTTAATTATCTTGAATTGTCCTTGGGGTAAAATATAAAGCATGAAATACCTCCCCCTTACTGCATGCTACCTCTCATGCAGTTGATGATGTCTTTTGAGTAACATGCATTGATGTAGATTTTTCATTTCCTAGATATTGTTTTCTTCTCCATACTTGTATAAGCTTTTTCTTTTCCTTACTCAAGGTATTCTTTTGATTTTGTTTGAGCATGTAATCCCTAGATGGCTTCATCAATTTTTTCTTACACCATTGTGCTTTGTGCCCAAACATATTGCATCTATAACATAAAATATTGTAGTCTAGACCAAAAGAAGAATAGTTTCTTCCAAACATTCTGTGAGAACTTTTATTGAAATCTTTTACATGATCATGTCTTTCATAGAACCAACAATTATTTGCTACATGACTAGCATTATGATAGCTATAACATATAATTCCATTGTTTTGATTTGACATCTTATAAGCACTTTTATCCTTATTCCATCCAAAATCATTTCTAATATAAATTTTGCAATCTCTAGCTCTATGACCATAAGCATGACATAAATAAAAATAGCCATGAAATTGAGTATAATTGTACCTAATAGAATGATTCTTCCTGATAGGTGGAGGCCATGAGTATTTATTGGTTGTTCTTCTTCAAACATCAACATATTTCTCTTCTGATTTCTTCTTGTCTTCACTTTCCAAAGCAGCAACATGTTGTCCTTGACTATTATTTTTCTTATCATCTTGAGTGGGTTCACTAGTTGATGCTTCCTTCTCATTTGATCTTATAAAGAAATCAGATAGATCTATTTTCTGCTTAGGGGTTCTCTAAACTTTGAGCTCTATCCTATTTCATACCTAAACCAAATTAGTCCTTGTGACTCTTTTGACTTCTCAACATGTTATTTAACGCATCGGTACCTTTCTCAAATTTCTAAAACTTGAATTTTTCAAGATCTTTCCTCAAGGTGACTATTTCACTTTCAAGCTTTTGGCATTCACTAGTCTTGACTTCAAAATCAGATTTTGTAAAATCAACAACCCTTTTAGCTTCTTCAATTTTAGTTTTTAGACAGATAATCAGTTTATTAGATTCATCAACCTAATTTCTTGCTTCTTCAAACTCTAAAGACACTTTTGCAAAATCTGAACATACCTTGTCTTTGGAATCTTTTTCTTGTTGAAGTTCATCATTTAACTTCTAATTTTCTTTTCTGATTTTCTTGATTATATCTAGAGCACACAAGATTTCCCCTTCTAAATAAACTTCACACTCTTGTTCATCATCTTCATCCACAAAGAAATATATTTCTTGATCATCAATCTCAACAATAAAATCATCTTTTATTTCATCAAGTTTTTGTTCATATATACTTACAATAAAGTCTTTTTTATCAAAACTCCCAATTGTAAGACCATTATTTTTATCATACTTTATATCAACATTCAGGGGAGACTCATGTAACAACTCATCACATGACTTGACTGGGATTTTTTGTTCAACCTTTTGCTTGACTTCTTTCTTTTCTCTATTTCTTCTACACTTTCCCATGGTACTCCACTATCAGGACCTGCCCAAGACTATTAGACTTCTATAGGGAACCTACGATCTGATACCACTTTTTGGAGTACAATACCACTAAGAGGGAGGGAGTGAATCAATGGTATACTAATTCAAGATGACTCTAATATAATTTTTCAAAAACTTTGAAACATAATAACTATGAGGATAAGCATACTCAGAATCAAGAACTTTGATAATCATTATTAACTCAAGACATCAACTCAAAACTTTAACAGGACTAACATGAATATCAAGGAAAATTCTATTGACAAGATATAGAGCATCATATATGAACATCATGACAATTTTGTTGAATTAAGATAGGCATTATGAAAACCAAAGTTGACAGATCAACATCAAAGATGCACCAATACAATATTTATGACAAACATTAAATCATGAACATAAGACTTAAGAGAAAGGAATGTCATCCTAAACAATGATACATGATTGATATGTATTCATGCAGACCAAACAAATTATAGACAAAATGTAAACATAACACAATTTTTTCTGAGTGGAAAACCTTCTTGGGGTAGAAAAACCACTCGTAAAATTGCCTCACTAACTTAATTAGAAAAGTGCCTCACTGGTAATACAAGCCTCACTGGCAATACTATCTCACTAATAGATTTCAAATGCCTCACTGGCATACATACATCTGCCTCATACTTTCCATTGTCTTACTAACCAGTCTCCAATAAAGGAAGAAACATAACTTCAGGGGGTTACCCTGTTACTATATAATCCACCAAATGTATTACTTCTTCAACATACATACAACATCACTGAAAAATAACTCTTAACAGAGTATGAAACAACAGAGAATAATTTTTTGCTTTATGTTCAACCAAACCCATTGAATGTCTTCAACATAGGATATATAATGTTTTATGTCATGAAAAAAATTGTCAACTTCATAACTGCCTCACAGTTGCAAACTACTGGTGTAAATGGATAAGTAAAAGAATGATCACAATAACATTTTATAACAAAATGGAATTTCCATTTACCCATTGTCAAAAACAAAAACCTTTACCCACATGGTGAATGCAAACCATAGCCCTGAGAACCCATACAAGGGTTTCAACATATTAGGCAACATTAATCAAAGAAAAGAAATGTCCATTATCTCTTAACAAACATAAACACAATACTCAAGAAAACCTTAAAAATAAACCACAAAAATGAACTCTCAAAAGAAAATAATATCATATAAATAGTGCAAACAAATGAAGTCTTTAAGACCAAAAACTAATTGTCAAGCTGAAGCTCAATGTTGCTTTGTCAAATCTTAGAAACTGTCCTCATCATCACAACTGAATCTTGAGATACCTTGCATAAAACTGTAATCCTAAGTCGAGAGCATCATGTTATAAAGTTTAACCTTAAAAAATGAGCTTCCAAAAAATAAGCTTTCCACCATATACATCTCTTGACTGCCTATTCTGGTGTTCCCTAAAGAACCCGGTGAAAGCACAATATGAAACAATGTCTTTTAACCTATATCATGACCCTGAAACTTACCAATCAAGTCAACTTTGTATTTATTCCTTTTGCATATGGAATTTAAATCTAATGAAATCAATAATTTAAACCAAATGATGTCGCATGTGCCTGCCAATACAAAGGTTCTGACCATGTGAAACAAAGCATGGTATAAACACTTATCCAATTCCATATGATGTTGATAAAGATCAAGGAAATCACAACTATTCCAAGACAAGTGTAATAACATTATTCCCATGGTTAAATTTGTAACTACTTAGGATGATTGTTCACATTGAAGAAATGAGAAGGAATTCTCCAAGAAGATGTGGAAGTATTTTTTCATTAATATAGCCTATTTTCTTCACAATTTGTGACATTTTTTTGTAAAAACAATCAAAATCAATCTTGTACGGCCTTGTACAGAGTAGTGATAGGTCTTTGAGTGGATGGAAAGTGAGAGATTTATTTAGAGATTTGAATTATTATTTTTTATGTAATTTCATGATGTTTTGTTTGAGAAACAAGCAAAAACCATGCTAACTGCCTTGTCACAAAGTTAGGGTTTCCAGCAAGACAAAAAAATCCATAACTTTTGTTTGAACTGGTGAAAATTCATGAAACTTGGTGAAAACATTCTTCAAGTTGTAGTTCAAGTTTAAACTAATTGAAATATTACAAATCAAACATATGTGTAAGTTATGTCATACTGTGTGTGTTCACTATCAAGAAAAGATTGTCAAACCCTAGGTCTTTGAGGGTTTAATGAAAAACATATCTTTTGAGTTCATGATAGCATAGTGGGGGCTTTATGAGACCATGTGGAGTTTTTTGAAAGTAAATAAGAAGACTAAGAAGGAATAAGAGTTATTTTTGATACAATAAGCACCCCAATTAGGTCTTTCTTGAAGATTGGATCCTAGAGAGAAAGGATTTTAGGAAAACTTGCAAGGTAGGGTTTGAGACACCTTCAGAAGAGTCAATAGAATCTAAAAACATTTGTTATTGTCTTTTATTTATCCTCTACATCAGATAATGTCATGTGAACTTAATTTGGAAATCCCTATTCCAATGATATATTCCCAAATGAAGCTACCTCATGACAAGGGGTTGCCCCTAAGATAGTGCAACAAACAACACAAAAGATGAACACATAAGGGATCCATGAATCTGGGATCAGTATACATCTTTGCTACCATAATTATAATGAGCTTGAAACTAACATCATTCCCTAGATACTTGTGGAACTATGAACACAATGGAAGAATGACACAGGGAAAAAAACAAACTTTTGGGTCAACATTAAAGAGACCTAAATGTCTCAATGCCTTGCATTGTTGCCAAAAGGAAAACACAACACAAAAAGGAAAAAAATTTACAATACATAGAAGGATGGAGATACAAATAAATGAATGTCACAACAAATTTGTTTC
Source organism: Sequoia sempervirens (assembly GCA_007258455.2). Classification (NCBI taxonomy): domain Eukaryota; kingdom Viridiplantae; phylum Streptophyta; class Pinopsida; order Cupressales; family Cupressaceae; genus Sequoia; species Sequoia sempervirens. The sequence goes on from VDFB02384538.1 coordinate 75,424, forward strand.
CTTTGTATCCTTGTACTAATGGAGCACTAAAGAAAGCAAAAAAAACTTACAAATAAAAAGACACACCAAGCACAACATGGGACATCACGTCACTTGCAATCAAACACAAAGAATACATTAAAAAAAAACAAAAAAAGGTATTGCACATGCGAGCTAATCTAAAGCAAATCATCTGCATCCTAGTATTTCTCATCATATATGAAAGGCACACAAATAACCAAAGGGATTACAATAAGTTTCATACTAGGAGCATCACCAAGTTCAACACATGCTTAATCACTCCCATTAGGAGGATCATCATGGTTTCCCCTATCTAAATACATAGACTTTGAAAATGTAGACATGCAAAATTAACATTCTTCATTTGATCAGGTTCATTCATCAACCAAACTAGATGTCTCATTAGGACCATTCATCAATTAATCAGGTGCACTCTCATCCATTCATCAGGGTAAATCCATCAACTTAAATCAAATAAATCAACCTTGATCTTATCATCATCTCTTTGATTAAATAAATTAATCATTTATTTAATTAAATCTCATAGCATCATTCATCTCCCTTTGATTTGATTTAAATCCCTAAATCAAGTCAAAGTGGTCAAATCAGCCTAATCATCATCCTAGCTAATTAATCCTGATTAAATGCTAATCCCATCCCACTTGCATTCTCTAAATTTGGCCACTTGCACATGAAATTGCAATTAATTGATTTATCAAAATTACTTATTTTCAACTTGGCATAAAGGAAGAATATTCTCCAAGTTTGAATCTCCCCCCAAGTGGACATGTACACCCAACAGAGCATTTATGAGGCCTTACATGTCTCTTACATGTCCCCTTCCAAAGGTCAAACTCAGCATTCATTGCAAATTTGAATTCAAATTTTCCCTCTCATGGGCACTCTTCCCAAATCTTCCACATACATCAACCAATCACCACTTGACAAGTGTCCTTCTTTCATTTGTCTAATCTTAGTCCCACATTGGTCTCTCATCAACACTTAGCATTTTGAAAATCCTTAAATAAAGGCTTCATCCTCAAGCAAATCCTTCACAATTTTATGCAAGGTTACTCTCTTCATTTGAGATTTGATCTTGTCCATTTCACTCCATCATCTCCATCATCTATAGCAATTTCATCATTTTAGCTATTAATCAAGGATTGGGAAAGGGTCACTAGCACATGTGACACCAATCCACTATGGAATAAAGTTTTGGTCATGTTTGTGTATGCTTGCAATCAATTATTCTTATTCTATTTAGTTTTGCATATTCTAACATGGTTAAGTATTTCATAGGGATATTAAATTTAATGTGTTTGAAACGACTAAAGCATGACGTTATTATGTTAAGATTTCTGACAATTTGCAGATTTGATGTCCACAAAATGGCGCTAGAAGGAGGGCAGTTCTAAATTTGGTTCTGTTTGAAAATTTACTTTTATCTTTGTTGGAGTGACTTCATTCATGTAAATAGGCTTGATTTGTTTATTGACTATAGCTTACATGATAAAAGTTTGTGTAATTTGTTTGTATACTTGCCAGTTGCATTAGCTTTAGGCGCATCTATGCACTAGTGTTTCTCACACGCCTATCAGTTACAGTGAATGTAGAAAGTTCCCAAAGCTTCTTTTTTTTCAAATTGGTTTTACTCTTGCTAAGCGCATCTGCCTGAGTTTTTAAATGCCTCTTCAATAAATTCATTTTGTGCGCATATTCTGTAATCATTCTGAGGCCTGTGGCTCAAAAGTTTCAAAAAAAAAAAAAACAACATTTTCAATCATTTATTATGCGCGGGCAGGGAGGATGCTGGTAAAGGCATTCTGTCAAACATTATGCATGCCTTCCCTATGATTGTGCATTTTACACATTGTCAGTTCAATTGTTTATGAATTTTGCTAATGTATTTTCTTGTGGGGCCTTCAGAAGATTGAAATTCAATGGAGAAGAGTAGTTGATAATCACAAAACCAGTTTTCTCTGGACAAAAGACTTTCTCCAATGTTATATCATAGCCACCATTTTGAATTTTTTTGTATTCCCTCCCTTATGCTGGCGTCATCTTTAACCTATAGGAAACGCCTCCCTCATGTTGGTGCAGGAAACGCCTCCCTTGAGCTCTATGACCTATGTTCTCTTAGTATTACGGCCACTGACTAAACCAGCTTTCTTCCCTAAATAATTAGATGTTTACAAACAAAATTGACTGACAATAAGCAGGTCGCACAAAGTACACCAGCAAAGATGAAGCCAAACAAAGGGTTCGCAGGCTCTTTCTGCTCCCACTTGATGGCTGAGGAGATGTTTGTCAAAGATCCTTGGGCGATGGCTTTTCACCTGCTATTTACATTGGTTTGAAAGCTTCTAAACACATTTATTCTTTTTACAGCTTTGATGTTATTTCATAATCTTTCACTCATGTGACCTGTTAAGATGTTTTGCTGTTAAACGTGGGATTTGTGAGTACGCAGGGAACTTTAATGTTACAATGCTTGTTGTTGCGTGGAAGCCTCCCCAACCATATTAATGTTCACTAATGATGATAATTTTGATGTCCTATTGCTTACCATGCCAGCCAGCTTTCAAAACCATAGGAGTTATTGCGTTTCATGAGGTCAACGTTTCTTTCAAGTAGTTTTCCAAAAGGAAGATCAACAAAGATCTTTTCTACATTAATTATTGTACAGAGGGAGCTCTGCAAACAAATCCGAGCATCTGCTATCATTGAAGGCTATGAAAAAAAGGTGAAGGTGGACATCAAAATCACCCATTGGAATCAAGCATTGGAGTTGGGGGAAAATGAAAGCAAAGTTGGAGTTGAAGAATTGAGCATCAAACGTGAAACTCACAAAGCATTTTTTAATGCTTAAGGGCTTCCATTTCATGCTTTAATTTTTTGTTTTTAGACAACTAGATCATTATTTTCTTTCAAAGTTGGGCTAAAGTTAAACATTATAAACTGACTAGATTTCAATTTGGGCTAAAATTGAACAAGCAATTTCACACTTCATCTTGGTGCTTTAAAACAAACTCACAATTGCTTTGAAGGCTATAAAATGAACAAGTGCTTGATTTGTGTGATTTTGTCTTTTGAGTGCGTATCCTCTCCCCTTGCGCTTCGTGTGATCTAGGGTGCAAGAGAAACACTCAAAATACATTTTATTTCTTTGAAACACTTCAATTTGGGCTTAAAAATTGAACATCTTGTGCGAGTGTGAGTAGGGGCATTTTCACGTACATTCTCTTTCTTTGTGCCATCAAAGATCGATCGAGTTACGGATTGTGTCTTTGCTTGCTTTTATTTATCTTAGAGGGCCTGCCTTGGGGAAAAAGTACTCACCCAAGGGACGACTCAACCGTAACACTCTAAAGCCAAGAGTATTTCCAGATATAAATGTGGGTTTTGGTTAAACGCCATAATCACACGGGTTCGACAGGGATGGATCCGGGGACTCTTGCCGTATGGGTCAATCTCCACGAACAGAAAAGTCCTTACTAGAACCCATGTGCTAGAATTTTCCAAAATCCTTAATCTATTTGTTGGTGCAAGAACGGTCTCAAGCCACCCCACACTCTACGGTCTTCTAGTAGAGATGAAAGCATGCCATGGGAGTTTCATGGGTGTTGATGCTTGGCTTGATTGATGATAATGAGCCGTGGAGGGGAGCCAGTGGGGTCAAGCATCTAACCATCCGCTAGAGATAAGCATAGCTGGACTTGTCCAAGTGGGAATCCAACAAATATTGTCTTACACATCCATAGGGCTTGTAATTGTTCTTCATTTGAAAACACAGTGTTGTATTCAAAAACATTTTGCAAACAAACATTCAACATGATTCTCAAAATTTCAAACCCTCTTGAAGACAAATATCATTGACTCAATCCATATGTTACGCTTTCCCCTGGATTCACCCCAGAGGTTCCTAAGCATTGGATTATACCTCAATTTGTCTTTGAGTAAACAATAGGAAAACCCTTGCCTTAAGTTCATTGAATTTCCACATAAAATATCTTGTGGGGTTTAAAGAAATTAAGACATTGGACATCTTAGTTTGAAACCTAATCAAGAAGTGTGTTTGTTGTAAAAAGAACTCATTAAGCAAAAGATAACAAATTGGACCCCACACATGTGCTTGATATCTCTTGGTCATATTGGTCTTTTGATTGCTCTTAGAGAAAAGTGTGTTCTTCAATACCTTGGCCTAGTAAACAAAGTCTTTCTAAGTCTCTTAGGATCAAAATCAAACACTTCATCCATCTCAAACATTTATCAACATCATCCCACCAAAGAACTTTAAAGAGCTTTGAAAACATCATTACCTAGACTTGGGTACATTTCTAAACCAAATCAAAATCATTTGTTTAGTTAGGTGTGTTTGGATGAATCCTTCCACACACACTTAGTTAAATTATCACCTCTTTGAACAAGTTCATCGTAAGATAACATCCAACATCTTAGGGTTTACAGGTTCATCATCCAAATCAACCAATCGAAATCAAAATCCCTAAGTCTAGCATTGATACAAAGTCCCTAAACATTCATCATTCATATCATTTACACCTTTCGTCCTTCATCTCATCATTGGTCCTAAGAACCTTAGATGTCACTTTGCAACAAGGTCAAAACACAAGAGGAACATGGAATACAAACTTGATCCATACATCTTGAGTAATCCAAATCAATTGAATCTTCAAAGCCTTACAATGCCGATTGATTATCAAAACTCACACTTATACAATCCATACATGGGACCATTACCTTTGAAAAATGTCAATAGAACAACAAGTGTGAGTATGCCCAAATCAAAGATTGGAACACATTTCCCGATGATAAATCCAAGTCCAAACCTACAAGTCTATCAATCGAACAATCAATCCATGAGCCTTCAAATGAACAACATCATCCCATCAAATCCCTACAAGCCAAATGAGAATTTACCAAGCACAAGTATTCCAAACATAAGCAATGGTCAATTTCAACCCATCATCACAAATCAGAATATTGTCCAAAATAAAACACAACTACACATCCCAAATCCACTTAAACAAAAGTCGAATCAAGGGAGTCAAATTCAAAATCAAGATCAAATTTCACTTGAGCAACTTGCTTCACATACCAAACTAATTGAACTATTGGGCAAAGAGATATCTTCACTCCAAAATCAATACAATCTTCCATTGGTTAATTCATGTCATCAAAGCATTGAGTTGTGTCTGCAACCACAACAATATCTCCAAGGTCAAGAAGTTAGATATCAAGGTCAACCACATCAACAAATCCAACCCCCACATGTCGAAGATCAATCACCACATCTCCAAAATCAATCACCACAAGGTCAACTTAAAGTACAAATCTCACAAAGAAACAAGCGACAATACACACCACTTGGGAGACCAATCGAATCAGTCTTGCAACAATTGGTACAAGAAAATCTCATCAAGCTCCCCATCTATGGGAACTATCAAGAACCCCTAGTTAAACCACCAGGGTATAATGAGGAGCACCATTGTGATTATCACAAAACAAAGGGACACACAACATTAAGTTGTATTCGACTAAAAATTCTCATCCAAGACTTGATTGATCAAAAGATAATTGCTATTGGGGACAATGATAGCATTGTCAATCTCTCCACCACAATTGTTGAAAATAATGATCAAGATCTATCCATCAATAAAGATGTTTTCGTCTCATCCAATGAGGCATCGACCAATGATTATGTCAAAAATGTCTCTACATCACCTAATGAGTAAGAGGATATATCTCGAGAATTTATTCCAAAACATAATCAAAATCCTTCACCAAAGTCTAGCAATGGTCCTTCCCAAGACATGTTGATCCCCTTTGACCTCATGGTTACAGATGCTGAAGGAACCTTGAACTTGACCATTCCTAATGATGACATCCAAAAGTCCTTTGTAAGAAATCCATCCTTTGAAGCTGCCCCATGTCAAGAACTTGATCCAAAGCATGTCAAAAGCAACTCTGAAATTAATCAAGATCAAGAATTTGTATCTCCAAGATACTACAATGATCTAATGGATATTCTCCTATCCACACAAGATGATCACATCCACATAGCACTTACTCCTCCATCTACCCATGAGATGCTTTCTATGGATGGACACGTAGATGATCTTCAGCTAGAACAAGATTGTGTTACACAAAAAGAGCAAATTCTTAACTCCTACAATCAAACAGAGTTGTCAACATCAGGATCAATATGTCTCAAACTCAGATTGAGGACATCATGAATAAAGATATCCATCATTATCCGCCCAAGGAAACAAGTCAGATAAAACATCCAGAGTTAGCAGAGCAGCAAATTGAAACAACGTCACCTACGGTGGTCATTTATCAGAGAGTGCATTCTCTACAAGAGATCTCAGAACAGGCAGAATCAAAGCATGAAGGTACTACTTCCACAATACTGGGGGCAACTTCGTCTCAAACAAACGTCAACATAGAGAGCACGAAGAATCCTTATGGTGAAACCGATGTCAATACTACAACCAGTCACGCCATGAATCTTCATCCACCCATCACCCCATCCATGAATTGGGACCAACATCAAATGAATGATCGGAATCAAAGTACGAAGAACGTTATCAAAGCAAAAGAAGTTGAGAAGCATAATGGACAAATCAAATACAAATGGATACCAAAGAATACAAAGAAAGATCATCCCTATCAAACTCCATCAGTCAAAGAAACTGTGGGTCAAAATCAAAAAGGGAAAAGTATCCATCAAAGAGGTCCTCAAAAGCAAAAGCAGGCTTTTCAAGCAACGTACAAGGTATATCAAGCAATTGGTCCTAATTCCATGCACACTTTCGTATCCACCCATCATTGCTCATCTTCCCAAGTTTGGAGATTCAAAGGTTCCAAACTGTCAACCAATCCATCTCTTATCCCTAAACACACTCCATCCACGCTTCCATGCATAATATCCAATTCTTACATTGACCATGTATTGGCAACGACCCTTCATCATAAGGATTCAGAAGGCACTTTATCGCGATGTACACACAGAGACAGAGTTAACCCCGGTATCGACGAAGCAGATCAGAAATCTCAAAAGTTGCATTCAAGTGCACGTATCTTAGCAAAGCAGCTTCTTCAGGCAGGATATCAATGGCACATTATGATAGAGGCATCTACATCAACACCACCAGGTGGTTCAGCATAAATCTTTCAGAAAAATACAAAAAAATCAAAAAAGAAAAAAATCCAAAAAAATCAGAAAAAGGATCAAAAAAATCATCCTCTAGTGAAAACTGCATGGGCGGCGCTTTGGGCAAGACCATGATGAAAACCTGGCAAACAGGCATCATGTGTGGAATCGAGCATCTACGTGCACCACTTCAGGTGAAAGCATCTCATCCCATCCATAATAAATTGAGCATTCCATCCATCTTATCCATAATAAATCCATTCATCCATAAACCATCAATCCAATCCATTTTCATCCGTCTGCATCCATAGTCCAAATTGTCTTGATCTTGATGAAATTTTGGGACATGCTTTATGGTTGCTTATGGTAAACATCTTGACATGGGCCGTTTTCATTGATCCTATCCTATCCTATGTTATATGAGCCATGAAGCATTATCTAAATGAGCATTCGTTATCCGAACACCTTATCTTATCGCAAGATAATTCATGTCCCTCCATCCATACACTTATCTGAGCATCCACCCATGACACTCCATACATTGCTAGACATTGGGGGTAGATTTTTACATCTTGCTTCAAGAATAAATCTTGGTCTATATCCTCCAGCTTATGTGGCAATCTGAACATTGGAAAACATGAAATCAAATTGGTCAAGCATCTGCAATCCAAAATCTGAATCATCATAGCCCATGGCATATTTTGACGAGAAAAACATTCCTTATCATACTTCATCTTTCAATCAAACATCAATCCAAACAATTGATATCAGTCACATCTAAACACATCCTTCAACGTCACATCACATCATTCGAACAACTTTTGTTCCAAACCAAGCTTCAACAATCCTGATCAATCAAATACAATCAAAACATCATCATCAATCCATCATCATCTTGGGGATATCTTTCCCAAATCCTTGTGTTTCTTAACACTATCCTTACATTGTTGTGTATCCTCAACAATGTTATCATTATCAATCGTCATCAATCCTAATCAATCCTATCCTTGCATTATTCTGCATCCTCAACAATGTTATCATCATCATCAATCCATCGATTCGATTAGTCAACCTTAGCTTGGTCTTCAACAAAATCCCAAAACAGAGCACTGATATCATCACACACATCCATATCCAAATCGTCAAAATCATGCGAAAATCCAAAAACATCCAAAACATTGAAATATCCAAAAACACTCAAAAAATTAGAAAACATCAAAAACATTGGAATCCGAACTACGTCGTCTCTGAGCTTAAACGTAGGCAAGGCTAATCTCTGATCAACCCCCGAGACATCAAAATCCAAAAATTGAAAAACATCAAAAATCCAAAAACATTCGAAAACATCAAAATCCAAAACATTGATAAAATCTTAGAAAATCCCAAAACATCGCAAAATCAAAAAATCAAAACATTTGAAAATCCAAAATCCAAAAACAGCCTCAAAACATTCCAAAATGTCAAAACATCCAAATATTTGAAAAATCCATCTGTCTCATCTCGCTTGCACCCGTAATAATCAATCATCCATAATAAATGATCATCACCTTCATCCTTTGGCAACACAAACTGAAACAATCATAGCAGTCAACAATAGCAAACTTCAATCGTAAAATCTAAATTGAAACAACAGACCTCTAAACAAAAATCAAACTCTTGATCGGGTCGCAAAACATGTCAGTCAACCTTATATCAACTTATCAATCAATTTATCAAAACCATCATCATCCTGCATACAATGCATGTCCTAGGATATATCGTTCCTAACAATGGGCATCATTTATGGATATCACCTTGGATTCTTATCATCAAACACATCCCTTTGGTCAGAAGGTATGAAGAACATTGGTTTGTGTACTTGGTCTTTTTCTTTTGACTTATCTTATTGCACTCAGTCCAAGGACCTCTCGATGATATCCGAACGAAGGATTTAGAGAGATAGGAATCGGGCAACGATCATTATCTTTTGTCTGCTGTGCTTGTTGGACGTTCTTGTAAAATAACTTGGCGAATACTTGCTTTGTTAGATATGTATGGAGGATGTTTTAGATAGCTTGTTGACTATTGCATTGATTGGTTATACCTTTCCGTGTTTTGGTCCGAGATGTTTGAGACTTCTAAAGTGCATCCTAGCAAGGTTTCCGTATGTCAGGTGTGAACAAGAATACTCCTATCTATTTGTCGAGTCAAAGTCCATCACACTAAGTACAACACCATCCTGGTCCTTCATACCTTGATGCATCGTACTTAGGCGTGTTATCAAAAATAAAGTAAGTGACCCTTTGAAAATCCCAATCCTTGATAAGAAAATCATCCATCTATCATCATCATTTCTCATCGTCATTTCTCATCATCTCTCATAATGTTGGCTTGTTGGATCCTCTTGTCATCATCTAATTTCTTCATTTTCCGCACTAACATCATAGCATGAATAGTTAATCATCATCACCTTGCATCCATAAATCATTAGAATTCTGCATATCATCTCACATGCATCATCATCATAATATAGATCTATTATTCTAAGCATTTGCATAAATCATCCATTGCACAATCATAGCATATCACATCATCAATCTCATCCATCTCATATCATATAATCATTTAAGTTGTTTAGGATAATATAGATTTGTTATTCTAAGCATCTTGAAATCATCTCATTTGCATCGTCATCCATAACCACCCATTTTGAACCTCTTTATCATGATATCGACCCTCAAATCGAATCTTTTCGAGCGATCTCTCGAGGGGGCATTGTACCAGTGTACTTCTTTCTGCTGGGGCATCCGAAAAAATTAGAATTTTTTTATTTTGATCATGGTAAGTTTATTCTTTGAACCAACGCAACAAGTACATTGCTTCAAAGAGGGGAAAAATGTAGACATGCAAAATTAACATTCTTCATTTGATCAGGTTCATTCATCAACCGAACTAGATGCCGCATTAGGACCATTCATCAATTAATCAGGTGCACTCTCATCCATTCATCAGGGTAAATCCATCAACTTAAATCAAATAAATCAACCTTGATCTTATCATCATCTCTTTGATTAAATAAATTAATCATTTATTTAATTAAATCTCATAGCATCATTCATCTCCCTTTGATTTGATTTAAATCCCTAAATCAAGTCAAAGTGGTCAAATCAGCCTAATCATCATCCTAGCTAATTAATCTTGATTAAATGCTAATCCCATCCCACTTGCATTCTCTAGATTTGGCCACTTGCACATGAAATTTCAATTAATTGATTTATCAAAATTACTTATTTTTAACTTGGCATAAAGGAAGAATATTCTCCAAGTTTGAATCTCCCCCCAAGTGGACATGTACACCCAACAGAGCATTTATGAGGCCTTACATGTCTCTTACATGTCCCCTTCCAAAGGTCAAACTCAGCATTCATTGCAAATTTGAATTCAAATTTTCCCTCTCATGGGCACTCTTCCCAAATCTTCCACATACATCAACCAATCACCACTTGACAAGTGTCCTTCTTTCATTTGTCTAATCTTAGTCCCACATTGGTCTCTCATCAACACTTAGCATTTTGAAAATCTTAAATAAAGGCTTCATCCTCAAGCAAATCCTTCACAATTTTATGCAAGGTTACTCTCTTCATTTGAGATTTGATCTTGTCCATTTCACTCCATCATCTCCATCATCTATAGCAATTTCATCATTTTAGCTATTAATCAAGGATTGGGAAAGGGTCACTAGCACATGTGACACCAATCCACTCTGGAATAAAGTTTTGATCATGTTTGTGTATGCTTGCAATCAATTATTCTTATTCTATTTAGTTTTGCATATTCTAACATGGTTAAGTATTTCATAGGGATATTAAATTTAATGTGTTTGAAATGACTAAAGCATGATGTTATTATGTTAAGATTTATGACCATTTGCAGATTTGATGTCCACAGAAAATAATAGAGATAGTTCTTTATGCACTTGTTCATAAATTTTAACATCTTTTTTCTCATCATCCAAATTTATCATCATGGGCGGTTTAATGAAAATGTCAACTGTGTGTTCTTATTTTATTAATTTTTTGGTTGGGAAATGTAAGGTTCAATTTCATGTTTTGGTGAAAGTTGTAATTCATCTTGATTTTTTTCATAGGTGTTTTATCATTAGGTAATGTTTTATTGTTTTCACCCAATTGATGAGCAATAGCACGACATCTATGCCTAGTCTCTTTAGAATTTCTATTTCTTCTTGTTCATTTTTTAATTTGTGAAGGTGTAATTGCAAATTTCTCAACCATTGGTCTCTTTTCTTCCCACGGGGAGGAACTAAAGGGGTCACTGGGGGCTGGGAAACTGTTGTCTCCTTAGGTCTATAAATTTTTTTCTCTTTTGTTTGCACAAAGGTAGTCTTTTGATTTTCTCTTGGTATTTTATATGATATAGGTGGAGGAACTCTAGAATAGATGGCTTGTGTACTTGGAAGAGCATTTCTTCGGACATGGGTTCATCTAGAACTTGTGGGGTGGGAAGAACAACCATAGCCTTACCATTTTTAAAAATATTGCTAGGGGATAACTATGTTATGTACTTTGCCTTAAATTTTTGATATGACATGAAAAATAAGTCCTCAAAAGGCTTCATTAGTTCCATGGGTTGAGGAAAAAAGTAATCAAATAAAAATTTTCCACAAGAAGACAAAGGACTAAACCCACTATGATGCATTGTGTATATTTGATTTTCAAATGGGAACTTTATGCGTTTGTGGATAACTGATGGGATGAAATTCACAGAGTATAGCCATGGATAGCCTAGCTTCACATGGAATTTTTTCAATGTCAAGATGATGGAGAGTGATGCATCTAATTATTTTGGTTCATAAGAATCTTGATAAAGCTCATGCACACACAAAAATTCCTCATTGATCACATTATCTAAGCACATAGGATCAATGAGTATCCCTTGTGTAGGTTTTTTATTAATATGTCTAGTGATATAGTGAGGACCATTTGGTGCATGTATAGATGCATCGATATGTGTGAAAGTAATGCTAGGTAACAAAGTGGTTTGGCCCAAGTTATGCAGTTGAACATCTATTAGAGTAATCATGTTGTCTAGACCATCCTCATCATCATCATTATTATTATCATCATTCTTACCATCATTCTTATCATCACAAACTAGCACAAATTTGGATGTATGATTTGGAATTGGGTTTGTAAAAAATTGTAAATTTTGCTTTGGAGGGGCAACAAACTTGTTTCCTTTATCATTAACATCTACCAATTGGATGTGATTAGAATCAATGAGTTCTTGCACTTGATGTTTAAGAGGAATACATTGTTTTGTATCATGTCCATGTGTACTATGATATTGACAGAAGGTTTTTGGGTTGAAGTTTGGAAATAATGGTTTTATTTTTATCCAAAGGTCTAATAAGAGGTAATTAGATTAAGTTCTTGCTCAAAATTTGTAACATGATTGAATGATTGGAATCAAGAAATTGGGTAAATTGTCTATCTCTCAACCTAAATTGATAGAGAGTTGAACTTATGGTTGCAACTTGTGACTCAATGTGGTTGGTTCTTTGAGGTCTACTTATCTTGATAAAGTTGTTTTTCTTCTTGAATGGTTGATAGTTGTTTTGAGGTACAAATTCAAATTGCTCAATAGGATTTGATGAAGATGTTTATTCATATTGACTAACCAAATTTTGATAATCACAAAGAGTTGTACACAATTATGTAAAGGATGTATACTTCATCAACAAGACCTTATCCCTAATGCTCGATTGTAAATCCCCTATGAACACACTTTGAACATCAACATCAGGGAGAGTGTAATTTTGATTTGTGATTAGAGTAATTGATAGCATCCTATGAAGCTTGTTACCTTTTCATTTTTTCCTTGTTTTCACCACACTAAATTAGTTAATATAATTTGAGGACCTATGCTTTCTTGGAAATGTTGTAGGAATGCATCAACAATCTCAATATTGAGTTATTCACCAATGAGGAAAACTATTCCAAGTCCAAGTCTCTCAATGACCTAGGAAAGAGTTTAGATAGGAGCTTATCTTGAAACATGAAGTCACTACACAATGTCATACAAGCTGATATTTGACTATTAGGACCTCTTTTACCATTATACTTCTCAAATATAGGAATTTCTAAATTTTGTGGCATGCATGTTTTCAATATTTCAAGTGACAATGGGATCCTTTTGACATATTAAAATGTTTTTCCATTTTGAGTTTGATTTAATGAAGAGATTTGTTGTTGAAGTGATGCCACATTTTGCAAAATTTATTTTATGACTGAGTCATTGGTTGAATTTTTTTGAGAATATGGTGAATATGGTGGGATTGTATAAGTGCTTGGTGGAATACTATGTTGCAAGTTTATAAGAGGTGATAAATATTGAGGTGTCATCTATGAGGTCGCAAAACTATAAGGATTCCCATTGGAAATCCCTAAGCTTGGAGTTATGCCATTTGTTTGTTGTATCATTGGAGCAACAATTGGCAATGTGAATGTAGGAATAGAGGTTATAGCTATAGGGAGGGATATTTGGCTTCTTCCTTGGATTTGAGTGTATCCTAAAGATTGAACACAAATAGCCATCATAGGAATGTTAGCATCAACTATATGGGCCAGACTATTCAAAACCTCCAATCCTTGAGCATCACTGATCAATTTCCTTAAGTTGTCCACTATATGCACTATTTATCCTACTAAGGATTTGGTGCTTCAATAGTCTGTGAATCCCTCTAAGTCTTTGTCTAATTGTTTTAGTTTTTCTTTGGGAACATTTGCAACAACAGTATCAACATCCATAAAGGTGCTTGTTTGTGAAGTTCTAATTGGTATGTTAGGATTAGGGATAGATTCTTAAAAATGGGATGGGTATTGACAATACCTTGCATGAAAGAGTTGGACTCAAGATCCATAGAGGTGTAACAATAGCATGGGATTTCATAAGTCTATAAATACGTCTTACTAAAGTATTGGTAATTATAGGACACCAGGTTGTGAAGCTCATGTGAGTTTCAAAACACTAGGTGTGCCCACTATGAACACTAAATTTCTAAATAGTCGGAGTAAAAAACTTAGAAGAAAAATTAGAAAGCAAAAGCAGAAAAGAAACATAGAAATAGAGGTCTAAGAAAAATTTGAGACAAAAATAGTTGGACCATATCACCCAAGGCGACTATGTCATGCACAGATTGTTACATATTTCAAAGTTTAGTTGCCAATTATATTGTTTAAGGTTCTCAAGTCTCTGTGCGTACAAGTGTGGCCATAAATGTTTCTCCAAAATTTTCCCAATTTATGATTTATGTAATTCAAAATCCAAGTGTGCTACAATTTGAAAAAAAATTGAGCAATAAAAGACAATTGTAAATGCACTTTCTAGATCTATTATGCAACAATTAACCAATTCTAATATGTCAAAATTTAAAAATGATGATGTTGATGCATTTTTGAAACAAAACAATGCAATTATTAACTTTTTGACCTATATATGTAAGATTCCTAAATGAGTGCAATGAACACTTTCAAATTTGATTTCAGATTTAAATGACTTAATGCAGATTTGTAAATGCAATTGGAATGTAGAATTGACCTAAGATGAATGAAATTAACCCTATTGAACCTATAATATAATATTATATGAAATTTTTTATTTTTTATGCCTTTATGATGCAAAAATGAATGCCTAAATGAACAATGAAAAACAATGCAATGCTAAACCTAGATCTAGGATGATTTTCTTTAGATTTCATAAGGTTTTCAATGCTAATACATCAGGTTCAACAAAATGAAATGAAGAAAAAGTGGGGAGAGACCTAGGATTTTACTCTATGACCTTACAACTTTTTCTAAGGTTTCATTTAGAATTTGAGGTAGCAGGGGTTTGATAGATTTGGACAAGATATAGGATTGACATACCTAAAAGGTGATTCAACCCACCCTTGACCAAATTTGGAATGGATCTTGGAATGAAATGCAATAATTTAACTAGGTCAATAAAGCAAATGACTATCTTGATGAAAAAAAAGTAGATCTAGAATGTCATGGACAAATTTAGACTTTAGACAAAAAATTAGTAGAGTTATGTGCAACTGTGATATAAAATTGAAGTGGATTTCTGAGGACCAAGTCACCCTAGACAATTATGTCCTAGTAGATGAACCTCAAATCTGATTTCATGATCCTTTGGAGTAAGATCAGAGCCCTTTTTTCCCAAGTTTCGTACTAATGTATCTTTGTCAGGTGTCAAGATAATTGATTTTTTGTATGTTGTCAATGTGTAGGGCTTGAAGACAACAATGAATAATTAACCTTCAAACTTCTCCCATTTTTCTTCAGATCTGAAACCTACACATTCAAAGGGAGAGGAAGGGTTGTAACATATAGGGGCTTGCCTTAGCCAAACCCCATGTTGGTGTCTTCACCTCCACAATAGCAATGTCAATGAAAGAGAGCTTATCCTTTTGAGGGATACAAGATAAATGATAAATGAATGATGAATCAACAATGGATTGCAACTTACCACCAAAAAATAGATTCCTTGAAGGATTGAAGTCATTCAAATCTCCTCAAGGCTTGATTGTTGTTTGATTAATTTTTTTGAAGACCTACTAGGGTTAGATCTCACTAGCAATATGATAACATAAACACGAACAAACTCACATGCACTTTGACATGATGCTTTGATAATTAATTTATGCAATAAACCTTCTCTTGACTGCTCTTGATTTCCAATAATTGCTAGATATTGCTTGTTAGTTTTTAAATAGTGAAATGACTAGGTATTTATATGCAATTATTTTGATTCCTAAAAATTAAATCCCTATAGCTAACATCTAACATTTGAAATTCAAATAATAAAATGTTGACTCTGACACATTAAACTTTGGAGGAAAAGTAGGGGACCAAGTTGCTTAGGGAAACTAGGTCCTAGCTCTATTTTACGAGATCTAAGGTGTCGGGGGTATAATGTTAAACATTCGCATTGGGTATTTTGTATGGGTTTTATTGATAATTATTCAAATGGGTTATAGAATGCATAATTTAGGAAATTGGGTATACAATTAGGTCCATGCACTTAAGGGGGAGAAAAAAATAGTGTGAAATTGTAATGGGTAACAATTTACAATGCTACAATTAGTATCTTTGATCTACTAATAATCTAGGCTACTTCTAAATAACTTTGAAGTTTTTTCTCCTCATATTTTAAAACTCTTTTTTGTATACATTGACTCCTAATATATAAAAAGATAGTTATAAAGTAGTGCATTTCTACATAACTTCTCCAAAAACCTTTTTTTATGGGAGACTAACTCCTAAAAACTAAAAAAAATTAACTAAATATTTAATCACTAACACTAAGTAATTATAGTGACTTTATTATAAAAAAAAATCCAACACCCCCTCTTAAGGTAGAATACAAAATATAAAAAATATTAGTGAAAAACTTTTAAGCATATATTCTTTAGAAGCTTATCTTTGAAAATAGTTCTTTGATCGAATAGAACTCTCTTAAGTTTCCCTATAGGCTTTGTACAAGTGTAGCTCATGAGTTCAAATTTGAATTTCTTAGATTCTAAACTTCCAAATTACGAATCTCTCAATTATTTGAGAACCATCTATGTCAATTTGAAGCTCCATCAAGTTGGCTCATGACTCTCATAAAAGTATAATTTTCAAAGTCCATAAACTCTTAAACTATTTAGTCAATAATCCATTTTAAATTTCATTTATAATAAATCTCTTTGTATCTTCAAAAAATTAACTTAATCTATGAATTCTTCATCACTATCAACATCTAGTTAAAAATAAAAATAAAAAAACCGATACTTCTCATAGTAAATGGAACCCTAAAAGCTAAGTCCATAATTTTTATAGAAATTATAAATAGAAAGGTCAAAGAGTAGTTGTTTAAGCTTAATATTAAGCTAAGGAATCAATTCTTACTATTATACTTGACTTGATGTAACACAAATAATTTGACCTCTAAAGCATTGGTCAAGTTTGGATTGAAGAAATTCAAGCATTTTTACTTGTATCCATTGAGATGGATAGGATGTTAGATTTGGATATCATTAGAACTAAAAATCAAAATTTGTAGTTTTAGATGGCTAGAATTTTTTTTAATGAAATAAAACATAAATCAATGAAAAGATTGAGAAAATTCCATTCTATTCTTGTGGAATCATGTCATATTTTCCACTATATAGTACATAAGCAACAATCAATCAAGGATGATAGAGGTTATATTTTGAGAATCTACAAAGGCAAGAAGATATTAATTGGTCTCAATTACCCATGCAGAATTATTGATTAATACCAACATAAATTTGACAAGGAGGATGACACAAATCACCATTGCAAGTTTTTTTGTGATTTGAATTAAGAGAATAATTTAATAACAATATATTAGTATAGGAAGATCATATATTATAAGTAATAATTGAACAAATTTAAATAAAATTAGAATTAGATTGATAATTAGCGAATAATTGGTTAAAGTAGAATTTTAGTTTTTATTCTAATCTTATATATAATAGACAAAATCGTATATTGTATGATCCAAAAAATATCTAGTTTTGTGTTTATTGGCATGATTTAGAACAAGAGACTATTTTTTTGATGTTGGAGAATTTTTAGAGTGGAATGGGATGTTCATGTATAGGCTTTGATTGACAAGGGGACACAAAGACCAAAGTATTTTGTGCATTTTAGTGAAATTATCATTTTGTACATGCAACAAAAAGAAAAAACCCTAGAATGAATGTATTATTTACAATGACAAATTTGTGATCACCTCTCTAGCAAAAGCATCATGACACGTATACATCCAATAAAATTCTAGATTCTCAAATTTTCCTTTGCCTCTTCCCTTTGGATGATCATGTTAGCTTCCCTATGTGAAGAGATCTATCTATATTCTCTTGGAGGTCAAACTTGACATGCTTGCGTCTTAATTCTCTTGGTTAAGAGTTTTTCAATAAAATTTTGTATTATATTTTCTCATGTTCATTATTGTTATAGAAGATTTGAGGATAGATATTTCATTGGGAGTTTTTGATTGGTGGAGATAGACATCTTGTTTCAAATTTATAAGAGGCCCAAGGGGCTAAGGAATCAATCTTTATGAATCATTTTTAGCACTAAGTGAGCATATACTCACATTTTTTAGAGAGTTTTTACCTACAAGAGGTTTCTCTAATGTATTTGGGTCTCGTTTTCACAGTGCTTAAATCTCTCTATTGTTTCTTGTCTTTCATTAAATTTGATTAATTTTTGAGGCATCTTTCTCTCAAATTTATGATTAAAAATATTTGTTTTGATAATCTTGTTAAGGGATATCCTTAGACTTAACATATCAATCAATATAAAAAAAGGTTCATTCTTTTGGAAGGTGTGGTTTGAGTTTTTTGCAAGTTCATGTCCACAAATAGATCTAGTGAGAAGAAGATTTTACCTTTGCAAATAGAAATTGAATCCTACAATAGAAAGAATTGAGAAGCATGGTAGAAGAAGGAGATTGTGTAAATGTTGAAGCAAGATTCTAAAGGATGGAGAATGTTATTGGAATTCCGTTTCAATCATTGGAGACCATGAAAATATTTATGCAAGTATTCTTCTAAGAGATTGTTAAGAAACTAAGTAAACAATTACAATGAAAGTATAAACAAATAGTGATCAAATTGATTAACCAATTTAGGCAACATGTGATTATCTTTTGAAATAGAAATATATTATAGAGAAACATGTATAGCCACAAATTAAAATTGGAAAACATGTACAACTTTCAATGTATGTGGAGAACCATTTTAGGAAAAAAAATCCACCATCAAAGAGATACCAAGTTTGTATTTATCAAGAATATTTTGTTACTTCAATATAACCAACTCCACTCTTCAATCTAATAGTATTCTAGCACCGTAACAATACTCACACTTGCATAACCCATGATGCCTCCATCTAATGCATGCAGTTTATAGAGAACCATTGAGAGAAAGCCACAAATTGTTTCCAAAAATCAACAATCAACAAATCCAAGGTTTTGGCAAAAATTCAACACTACTATGACCAAATTCATCAATGCACTCAAGATAGACCTCATAAATAAAATATCTTTGAACCATGAAGAAGGTGGGCACACACCTAGATCTAGAACTTTTAATGGAGTGACCAACTAATGTGGATCCCACTCATCAGAACAAAATTCCCCATTTTCACCAATGACTCCCTAATACCTTGGAGAGAGGAAGTCATTGCATTCAAAAATGGTAATTGCAACTCCCACTATTGACCTACCGACTATAACTCCCTCTATAAATGCAATTATAACATTATTCAAGATTCCTAGGAGAATAATAATAACAATAATATATTATCACTCAACATCTTATGAACATCTAGATACCAGTTCTCAAATATTGAATTTAACGTATACAAACATTAGAAATAAGATTGCAAGGTCGATATCACATCTTATCTTATCAGATTTTGGATGGTGATTAACCCAATTTGATGGAGATGTTGTTGCAGAGAATGTTGACATTTGGATCGCTCAAATTGAAATATATGTTCAAAAGATCTCAATTTTTCAACTGAGGTCGATGTTGTGACCTTATCTCAACATGCCCAAGTAAGCAAATTTTCTTGGTAGATTTTAATATTTCCACTTGAGTGTTTGCCTGGCTAAGTTGTTTTTGTTTGTTTTTTCTTTCAATCAGTTTTGCCTTTTTTGTCGAAGATCTCCATTTATTTTTAAATTTGGGTTTACGCCTTCTAGTTTGTTTTCACTCACGAATCTTAGGTTGTCTTAAACTATGTTCCACTGATTGTGAGGTGTGTTTTGTCAGAGCATGTGTTTTGTGCCTTTATCCTTCCGAAGTTGCTTTAGATTATATTTATTTCTGTACCCAACCATTACATATCATTTTTTATGGGCATGTAAAAATCAGGTTCCAAAGATTATATCGGAAAATACATGTTTTTGAGAGACTTGCTTTTAAAGTAACTTCAATATGTTTTAGAGTTCCCAAGCTTGCTAGTTTATTAAATTAGATTTAGCTTGTTTGATGTCATCAGTTAAAGTCGAGGTAGGTCATTTTTCTTAATTAAAATTTTAGCTAGATCTTGAGATTGTTATAGGTGGTTTTGTATATGTTTTCAGATTCATTATTGTTTAAAGAGGTGGGTTTATGTTTTAAGACAGTTTTTGCTTCTGAATTCTGGATTAGTTTTGGATGAAGCATAATCACTCAAGGCATAATCAAGTTTAATTAAGGTTGTAAATGCTTGTCGCTCAAGAAAAGTGTATTAATTATAGTATTTATTTAAGGAGCTTTTTGAGGAAATTTTGTAATGATGTGTTTTAAAAAATCAAAAAAGGAAAGTTTGTGAAGTTAATTTGACTAAACATTTTATAAGTGATAGATGTGGTGATTGATCTTTTGAAGGAAATTATTATCCTAGTTATTATGATATCTTAGTTGAATCTTTTATGCATTTTGGGAAGTTTGAAGCAATGAAAATAGAAAGTGTCTTAAGTTCACAAAAGGTTTCAGCTTGTTCCAAATGTCACAGCGAGCAGCAATGGACTTCAGTCATGGTAAGGATAAACTAGCGTACATAGACCCTATGTACAATATTGTCGTCCAAAAGAAATCATTTAATAAACTTTATTTCTACTTCAAGAGAAAATTGAAGAGTCTTCATATCTAGTGCTATATGTTACACCTGCTCTTTAGTATCTAGACACCAATAGAGTTCTTGTCACTTGTCCTTATATTACTAGTTATCTTATCTGTGCAATGCCCACATTATTTATTTGATCATTTTTGTCTCTACTATGGAACTCATGTTAATGCAATTATCATTTTCGCTCTTTTAAGATTTTATTCTTGAGACTATGAAGTGGCAATCATACAATTCCAACATATCTAAGTGTGTCATTGCATTGATCAATTGCATTGATCAATTGATTATACATATTCCTAAGAAGAACATAACTGAATTTCCAATCCTTGAACAATATCACCATAAAAAATCAAATACAATTTACCAAGGACAGACAACTTATTAATTTATTTGTGAAGAGTTGTGTATTTCAACAAATTAAAAATGTAGTCAAACCACCATCATCATCGGGTTCATGATAAGGATTCTCAGAAGACAAACTTCAAGACTAAACAAAGCTTGTAAAAGCCATATCATTTAAATAATGTAATGTGACATATACCTTTATGAAATTCATAAACCAGATTTGAAGTCCTCATAATTACCATTTTGTCATAATGCATATAAAGATCACACTTTTGTTTTGTAAGATTCAAGAAGAGCATTTATACCATTTGGAATTCATAAACCCCCCACTAGAATCAGCCATAAGTCTAAAATTGAAGGGTTTGTTTTGGAATGCATTTGGCTATAGCCTAAGATTGATTGGGGATTGACCTTGGCAAACTCATGTGAACTAAACTTTGCCAACACATATCGACATGATAGAGGTGCATGGTTTAATCTGATTATTTTGATATCTTTATAGGTTCGCTAAATCCCTAGGCACTGCAGCTCCACTAAGTGCTTATTATCAGGAAGGTGGAAACTTTCATTGCGCTCCGACACAAGAAGCACCTTCCACAAGTTCAGATAGAAATTATTTGTAGTGCCAAAACTTGATTTGCAAATCTTTAGATATCATTATAGATGGAACCAAAAATAAATAAAAAATTACTTCAGATAAGTGCTAGGAATGGTACTTAAGCAACAAGGCCGACATACAGTGTATCACTCAATGACCCATTCACAAGCAGTAGCAAACCATCCAACATATGATAACAAGTTGTAAGCCACTGTTCAAGCTTTGAAACATTGCAACCACTATCTACTTGGAAAGAAGACTGTACCTAGTGCACACTGACCACAAAACCATACTTTTCAGGAGATATGAAGTGGTTGGCATTTATATGGCAATTCAATCTAGTTATCAACTGCAAATGATGAAAGTGGTAAAACATGGAAGTGGTAAAACGTGTTGTCAGGCACACAATGAATTTTAGTACTGTGTTTGTTGATGCAACCGACGGCAACGATGAATGGCTCAGAAAACTTATGAATCTTGATTTTCCAACCAACCCTGCAGTGAACACTGACAGCACAAAGTTTTTCAGGCCCTCCATGTCAGATGACGAAGACAGAAGCACCTGCTCTACCAATGGTGGGGGACTTAGTTTTGGATTCAAAAGAAGTTGAAAAAAAAATTTATGTGCAGTCAAGTCATACTAAACTCAATTAGGACGTAGGGTAAGTTTTTCTAGTGTAGGGAGAGGACCCAGTATTTGAGCATGGTCTAATAGTTGGTGTAGTATTTGTTGATATAATGTTCAGTATTTTTAACAATATTGGACCAATAGTTGTGATTTTAAAATTGTTAGTGTTGATGATAACTACTCATAATTAAATGAAATGTATTCCTTAGATCTAAAAAGCAATAAATCATGTGATGTCACATCAGCGCACTAATAAAACATGATTTAGTGCACAAGTAATGGTCTCACTTTTTTTTTTGGGCCTTTTTGGACACCTGGACAAAAAGCATGCTGATGTGGCATCATATTTGATGATGTGGCCTTGAAACCTTAGTTATAAACAAGAGACTCACCAAGTAAGCTGCTGTAAAAAAATTTGGAGTGATTTCACGTAGGATTTTGAGAAACACGAAATTAGGGTGCTCTTTTCTATTCTGATGATAGATTACAAGTGTGATCTGAAACGTTGATGAAAAAAACTCATACACATTCAAATCAAGAAACGACAATTTTATTAAGTTTCCTAAAGTTTCACATAATATTGAGCATCACAAGTGGTGCAGAAATTTTTCAGTTGCAAGAATAAATGATTAGTAGATTAGGTTCCAGATGACAATAAAGTTGACTAGAGTTAAGTTGACTAGAGTTAAAAGTGAAGGTGGCAGAGCTAAAAGTGGTCTGCCTAAACTCGACAGAAAAACACTTTGCATGAAAACCTGTCCTCAATGTCAAAATGTAAAAGTTGGCATTGTATTAAAGAAAGAGAAAAACAACACCAAAGACAAAGCAGCACAAGAGAGTGTTGGAAACCTGGAGCCAAAGGACGAATTAACAATAGAAGGATCCAAATACAATGGAAAAGCAAGATGTTCAATAGTTAGATAACAGTTGTTTCTCTCCAAGTTATACAGTTAGTGTAAATCTACCAGTCTTAAGATTAAAAAACAGCTGGTGAAACAAGTAATAAATCGACCAAGCTCGGTGCTTGAACATATAAATTCATTTCAATGAAAAACAATATTAAGCTTAAGGATTGCACACAAGATTTATATGACTAGATGTTGGTGTTAGGATTGGTTTCAGCCAAATTCACTGTCAATAATTTATTATGGGAAAATTCACGTCATGATAATTTATTTTATGGAGAATGGCCATGAATTGTTGGTATGAATTTTCCACAGGTGAATTTGTCATGTGAATTTTCCTATGATGAATTGTTATGTGAATTTTCTCCGCAATGAATTGTTAGCGGTGAATTTTCCTAGAGCCATTAGAATTTATATTAGTTTTATTGGATAGGTACTCTATTAAAATAAAATACTTATTTAATTGTTTACACCCACTTGTCATTTGTAATTTACAATTTGATAATTTATTTATATCTTAGTTGTTATAGGAGTTGTAAATGCAATTATGATAATTTAAAAAGTATCTAAAAGTTGTTGAAATAAAAAGAGCATGATGAGAGGGGAGAAAGTGTATATTTGGAAAAAGTGTAGATTTGGAAAAGTTCAAGGAAGATCACAAAAAAGACAAATAAGATTATAAGTGGAGAACTTCAGTTGAAAGAAAAAGTTTCTAATTTAACTCATTTTGATTTGGGTTTTGTCATTTATGTATGGATAATAATGTCTATGTTAATTAGTAGATTTTAACACATGATTTTAGAGACCATTCATGATTTGTAAAGTAGACACCTAAAATTGAAAATTTGATTTCACTTTTTCTTCTAAATCACTTACTACTTCAATTAAATTACCCAATTTTTTCCAATGCTTTTGTTAATTAAATAATATTTTATTATTTAATTAATATTCCCTCATCACTAATGTTAATTAAGTAATATTGTATTATTTAATTAATATTCATCACTACATATATTAAGAAATTGAATTTAATTAATATTTCCCTTTTTTTTCTCATTAAAAATCATCATTACTTTAGATAAATTAATATTTAACTAAAAATCATCTTTCCTCTCAAGTTAAATAAATGTTTTACAATTATTTAATTTAGATTTGTATGTACATGGATTTTAATTTAAAAATCAATCATTTAATCCTATGATAAGTGGAACCTTGAAAGGTTTTCATTCCTCTCCACTTGTCCAAACCTTCCAACCATTTTTCTAACCATATCAACACTTGCCCATCTCCTTGTGCTTGAGAAACCAAAATCAACCTCAAACCTTGATCTTTCTAGACAATCTCAACCATTCATCCATCAATCCAAAATCTTATAAATCTAGCCCATCTTAAGATATTTTCAAGCAATCAAGTAAATGCAAGTAAATACTGATAATTTGACCACTTAAACATTTAAATCATGCAAACAAGTAGACTTTAATATTTTTAAATGGGCTATCCCACCATTCACCGCTGTTGAAGGGATCCATGGTTTGTCTACATTTGTTTTTGGTGTTGTTTGACTTTGGTTTATTTGCTACTAGGGTTTCGTCCACCATGGGTGAGCTTCCTCATTACTACGTCTATTGTTATGGCATTTGACTTTTTTTCATCTATTTCCATGGGTGTGCTTCATGTTACTGATGTAACCATGAGTTTTTTTTTTTTTTGTTATTGGCATGTGATTTGTTGCTACTATTTTTGCACCTTTTGCTCTTCCTATTTCTAGTGGCACGTCAAGGTTTCTTCTAATTTCCCATCTAGTGTTGACTTCTATTGTTGGTGGACACAACTTTCCTCAAATTGTTGGTTCTAGTGTTGATCGCCCTTTGAGGAAGAGATATCAACCTCTTCTTTGTGTCAAATCATCACTAGTGGTGTTTGTGGCCAAGATGTGGTGGAAAATGAGGACTTCTACCAACGTAGGGGTTTGGTGTACAAGTTCTTCAATATGTAGCCTTTTCTTCTTGATCTTCATAAATGGTTGTTGGATTCATGGAGGCCTCTTGTGGCAGGTAAGATTGAACTTCTTCCCTATGTTAAATATTTTTGTATTTCCTCTTTTTCCTCCTCTAAGGACAGAGATTTGGTGTTGGGAAAGTTTTAGGCCTAGGGAAGAACTCTCTCTTTGCTAAGCCTTAGTCAAAATTAAATCCACTTACTAAGCCACTAAATGTGCTTCTATTGTGGGTTAGACTTTTGAATCTCCCTCTATATTTTCAAGAGCCTTCATGTTATGAGGTCATTGGTAACTCTATTGGTTGCTTCTTAAAAGTTTATGATTCTACTTCATTCATGGGGCACTCCACATTTTAGTGCATTTTGGTGGATATTGAAATCTCCAAACCCATTTCACAGTGATGTGGTTTTGATTTTTAGGGGCATACCTTGGACTCAACCTCTTAATTGTGAGGTCCCCCCCTTTAAATTGCATCGATGCTTCTCCATCAATCACCTGGCTTTGGATTGTCCTCTCTCGTGTCACAAGCACTCTGCTAGATGGTGGAAGGATGGTAATGATGACCACTTAACTATCCATGCTCTTGATTATTTTTCAGATGAATCCTCTAAATATGATAATGTGTCTCTTGCTTTCAATGTGACTCTGATGCCCTTAGACTCTATGGTGGAAGCTCCTACCCCCTATAGACCGACCAACCCTTGGCTTTAAACCTCCTAATTGTTCTTCTTGTGTTGATGGACTCCTAATAGGGGAATCCCCTCTAATTCACATTGTCCTACGCATGTGGATGCTTCATCTTTGTGTGCTAACGGTCCCTCTTTGGAGGTTTCTCATCATACTTCCCCTTGTAATGAGAATTTAGATGATATTATTACTTGGAATGTTGCTCATAGAAGGAGGAAAGGTCTTTCTTTTTCCTCTTCCCAAATTCATAATCGTGTTGTGGGTGAAAGGTCAACTCCCTCTTAACCTAGGTTTTTCAAAGTGGGATTCTAGTTGTCCCTAATCTCTCCTTTCTTGTCTATTTTCTTGTTTGGCATCTTGGCTGCAATTGTTCTTCTTCTCTTGTTTGTAATATTTCTATGTTTTTTATGGCATTTTTGGGCCCATTTCATCCATCCTTTTGGCAACCTTTGTATAGGGTTGGGACCCTTGTTTCCCACTTCTTTTTATCTACTTATTTCTTTTATTCAAGGGTTTAGACCCTTTCAAAATCCATGCTTACCCTAATAAAAATATTAAATCATGCAAGAAAATATCATGGACATGTAAAGGGATTATTCAATGGTGTTGGGTGCAATTTATAATTAGTTTTGAATATCCATTTTTTCTAAACTTGATGGTTTTCTTTAATTGTGATTTAGAATAAGTCTCTTTCAATTTTCTTTTGTAGTTAGTTTTCTAAAGTATAGCACATTTTTGCATGCCCAGCCACATCCTTAAGTCACTAAGGAACTTTTGGTGTTTTTAGTATTTTGCCATTGTAGGTTTTGTTTCAGCAATTTTAACATAAATTGGTATTTTTAGAAGATGCATAGGATGCTAATTTCATGTTTTTTTTCTTGTTTTAAATCAAGTGTTTCATCATTTTGTTGATTTTATGATGTCCATTTTATAATTTTTGTTTATTTCAAAGGATTCGGTCCCTTTTTCACTAATCTAAATCCATTTTTTGTGCAAATTTCAGATTTATGTGGATATGTTTTAAATTAGTGGAAGCATTCTGATTTTTGGAGAATGCATAAGATACTCATTTCATACTTTCTTTCCTATTTTAAATCACATGTTTCATCATTTTTTTCATTTTTTTCTCTTGGGTTTTTAATAGGGGTTTAATTATATAGAAAGATATGTTGCCCATTTTATCATTGATATTCTTTTCAGTGGATTTACTCCCTTTTTCACTAATCTAAATCTATTTTCTATGTAAATTTGGGACTTTTGTGGATATATTTTAAATCAGCGGATGCATTCTACTTTTTTATAGATGTGTCTAGTATAAAATTTTAGTGATTTTTGATACAATGTCTCAAGTTTAATATAGAATTATAATCATTATTTATTATTTTGGATAGTTCTAACTAGTTCTCATTGATATTGTATTGGATTAACTCCTTAAATTGGATTTTTGATTTTGATTAATCTAATGATGATTTTGTAGCTTTCATATGCTAGTCCAAGACTTACTTTCAAAAACTACTAACAATTTTTCTTGCAACATTGTAGTCAAAGACATTTGATTTCCCGCTAATTTAGGCATTAAATTAAAGTAGGGCACAAAGAACATTGTTTGCTTTGTTTGAGATTAATTCATGGTTTATTCTCTCTCCTTGCATGATGCAAGAGCATCCCAGGTTTCAGGAAATCTTGCATCAACCAAAAATATCTGCATTCATTTCAGTAGTTAGTTGCCAAGACCTAGTCTCAACATTTCATAAGTCGCATTGTACTGCATTGTAACATCAAAGCTCACAAAGTAGGATATATGAGATTCATTGTAACATCTACATCTTATCCAGAATTCAAGTATTTTGGAGATTCCAATATGAAGTTATCGCTGCATTTGGATAGAGAGCATTCATCGACCATTCTTGGCTTTTCAAGTGTGTGGACCCATTTTGTGACTTGCGAAGCTTAGGAAACCATTTCTTAAGGATGCACATTCATCAAGGAACCTTAGTTCCGATCCACATCATGTTTGTCCAAGAATCAAAAGATAATCATATGTTTTGGCCTACCTTTCACATGTTTCATCAACTTCGAGGTTTGAGAACTCTTGAGGCCAACATGGACATTTTCTAGAGCTAGGAATTGACATATATAGGCATCATGTAGTTGCATTAGGAAGTCAGTGAAGATAGAGATAGTGAGATACGGTTTAAGGGCTTCGACCCATATTGTATTTTTGTGCTTAACGCCATATCATTCTATAATTTTGTAAGCCAGAAGGAAATGCATGTTGCTAGTGAATAATTGATCATTCTTTATATTTCCATGTGTGATTGTTATTCTAATTCTTTGAGATTATGTTGTGTTTACTCTTGCTGCAAGGTTGGACAGTCCTATTTTTGAATCCTCCATCCTTGACTGCACTAAGTGGCATCAGAGCAAGGTTTTAGAGACCTTGGGAGATTAGAGCGAGTTGTGAACCATGGGAAAGGAGAGAAAAGTTGAGCAAGGCATTCCATAAGATCTTTGTGTGAACAGATCACCGACTTGAGGCAACCTACTTGTGTTTCTCAACAGATTGTCGATTGTGAGGTAGTTGTGACCCTATAGCTAGATTGTCAACTTGAGGCAGTTGCACCAGATCCTAAGAAGAGATTCTGTCGATCAGAACTCATACTACTGTTAATTTTGCTAGAAATATGGATGAAATGATGGAAATGATGCAAAAAATGAAAGTGAGATTAGATGTTGTTGAAGAAGACAAAAGAAAATGTTTAAACCCTAGACCTAATGATGAAAGCGATAATGACGAGGTTCAAGCTACAGACCTAACTAAAGAGACTACAGAAGAGAAAGAATTGAAACAGATGAAGATGTTGAAGGCTATTTCAAAAATTGGAAATTGACCTAGAATGGATATTTTGAACTATATCGGTAATCTAAACCCTAAAGATTTGATTGATTGGATAAATGATACTGAAGAATACTTTGAATATGAAGAAATTGAAGATCCTGAGAGAGTAGGATTTGAAAAGACTAAGCTGAAAGGAAATGTTGCAATATGGTGGAATGAAGTTCAATTGGAGAGGAACAAAAAAGGTAAAGAGAAGATTGTGAAATGGCATAGAATGGTGACAAAATTGAAGAACCAGTTTATACCCGCGGAATATGAGTTGGAGTTGTTGAACAGATTCTTGAACTTGAGACAGAAGGAAAAGACTGTGAAGGAATGTACTAAGGAATTTCATAAGATCATCATTAGGACTAGACATAGTGAAGCAAGCAAGGAGAAGGTGGCAAGATATATCAATGTGCTAAGGATGAACATTGAGGAAGAATTGAGTCTAGTGAGAATGAATTCAGTAGAGGAAGCATATCAGTTTGCATTAAAGGTGGAGGACAAACTAAAAAAAAGACATGAGCAAAGGCAGAAAAGAAGAGGAGGTAGATTTCAAAGAGGAAGATCACATTCTGAAGGAGAAAAACCATATGCAGAGAAAAACAAGGGAAGAGACTCATAATGCAAGGAAGAGAAGGATCCTAGTTTATACCACAAGGGAAGAGATGATGAAAATTCTTACCACCACAACAAAGGAGGTTACAATTTGTACCGCAATGATGGATACCAGAGAGATGAGAAAGGATATGACAAGAGAAATTTTAGAGGAACCTATTTTAAGTGCGGAGGTGAAGGACATAGACCATTTGAGTGCTACCAAGAAAGTAAGAAGAATGAAAATCATGCAAGAACTGGATATGCGGAGGAAGAACTAGTGAAATCACCGAGTTCTAGAGGAAGACCTGAGAAGGGAGAATCATTATTCATGAGGAGAGAACTAATCTAGGAGAAGGAGGTACCTAAGGAAACACCGCAGAGGAAAATTTTGTTCCGGACTAGATGCAAAGTAGGAGGTAAGTGTTGCAAAGTTATCATTGATAGCGGTAGCACAAATAACCTAGTCTCTGAGGAAATCATGAAAAAGTTGAATTTGGAAAGGAGGAAACATTTGAAACCTTATAGGATATCCTAGATTCAAGATGAGCACAAGATATTGTTGTGTCTATAGCACACACACCCCGTTTGGAATGGGGACCCTCTATTTTCGCTTTTTCAAGTCACTTTTCCCGTCGCCTCATTTTGTGTGCCCCTTATTTTGAGTCCTATATGGTTAAGGAGTCTTAGACATGTCATCTTAAGTTGACCAAGTATCACTACCTTCAAACTTTCAATTCTTTAGCCTCTGTGGAGTTCCCTTGGTAGTTTTCCTTCAAACTTTAAAACTGTCGTCCTTCACACTATGCGGGTCCTCCCCTGTGGGCCACCTAATGCAGAATTTTGTAATGTCTTTTCCATTCCAAATGGATGACTTAGAACATCTACGTGCTATGCGGGACCTATGGCCTTCATTGTTGCTTCCATTGTCGACTCGCCAGACAGCCAACCCTTGACTGTTGTCCACCTTGTGGACCCTACCGTTCCCATCACCGTCTCTTTTGAATAGTGTGCCCACCAACCTTGGCTACCTCCATACCTACATTAATGGCAGGAATTTAATACATGAAATTCTATAAATAGCAATTTCGATGGGTCATTTTCACCATCATACTTTTAGAAAACTTTTCAAGCTTGCAACTTTCGCCGCCTCTGTGCCCATAGGATCTCGTCATTGTTCGAGTGTCATTATTTGCAATGTCTTCATGGACTTCATCGAGCTTTCTAGGTCATTTTTTTGCTGCCATTTATGTTAATATTTATCTTGATTTTCATGAAAGTTGTTAAATTCTAAAAAATAATGACTCAAAAACCAATTAGACAACTTCATGGCGGACAAAACCCACGTTTTAAAACTTGAAAAAACTTTCAGAATCAGCCTTAGAAAACCATGCGAATATTTTTCCCTCTGTTGTTCCTGAACCAGGGAAAATAGGCCCTTGCATCCCGCAAGATGTTCACTATCACACTTTAAGCCATCTAACGAAAAACTTCAAATAACCAGTCGTCATCCTCCTCAGGCCTGCTCATGTCAGAAGACACCGCCTCTCAGTCGTCATGTTTTGAACTTTAATGAAAATCGGAGGTTGAGTGGGGTCCTTTTGACCTCACAGGTCTGCGAGTGTGGGGTTCTACCCATGGATTTCCCCCTATATTTTGTTGTCCCAAATGGTTGGCTAACCGCGGTTACCCACCTTATAGGTCCTACAACATCCAGGTTAGCTAACCGAGCTCCACACATAAATATCCTTGCAGGCCATCCAACATGGGCTTCTTCCATCACTCCACTATTGCTTAACGATCATTCCCCAAAGTGACAAAGCTCTAATTTCCTCCTGATAAGCGGGCCCCATGTTGGCAACTTCCGCCTAACTCTTCGGGCCCAAAAATGCCTTAGTGTCAGACCGCATTGGCGACTTCCGCATACCAGGAAGAATCAGAGCCCCAAGAAGAAGAGATGACTGAAGAGGTCCTCTTGGTATTATGTGACCTACCTTCCAACCTGGCGCATACGTCCCAAAGCACATAAATGTTGGTAGAACTAGATGACGATGAATCCCACGATGATGATAATTTGGGACTACTAGATGGATTCCAGGATTTCATGGAGAAGTGTATACAAGATCAACTTAGCCTAGGGGCAAGAATGAATTTCCATGAGTTCTTGTTGCCTAGCTGGTGTAGAGTGCATAATGTTGCCCACTCAGAATTTGAGTGTTGCTTGTGTCAAACAGCAGTGGAACACATCAAAGGATAAGTTACACCTCAAAAGGAGCTATCGATGAGGTAGCCAATATCCACTCCATAAATTGCTAATGCAAGTGTGCAACCAAGAAGAAATGAGTGCATGATCAGCCCTGAAGTTAAAGAATCCCCCAAATTTTGGACATTGCACTTTGATGGATCCAAATCCAAGCAAGGAGCTAGTGCCATATTTGAATACATCAGCCCTATGGGTAAGACCTACTTCGCTGCTCATAGGCTTCAATTTTATTGCACAAATAACATAGTGGAGTATGAAGCATTGGTTCATGTCTCTTGATGGCCCTAAGGAAGAAAGTTAAAATGTTGCAAGTCTTTGGCGATTCAAAATTAGTAGTAAAACAAGTTAGAAAATTGTATTCTTACCATGATAGAAGACTAGCAAATTATAGGCATAGAGTTTGGGACCTATTAGAAAGACTAGATTCCTTTAATATTCAATTGATCCCTCCATCCCAAAACCATACTGATAACACCCTGGCTCAAGCATCCAGTACTCTTCAACCATTATCACTATTCGGCCTTAAAAGGTTCACCGTTGAGATTACATCTACCCCATCTGTGCCAGACAACATTACCCATTTCTAGGTGTTCAATGATGACAAGCACATCATGGATTTCATTAGTAGTTTTGATGTGTTTGCAACTCAGATAATTGATGAGGCTGAGCCTGAAGAAGCTGAGTTAGATATAGGAGTCATTAATCTCAAGATGAACACTATTCCAAGGGGCATGGTCCAGCTTGAACGGATATTTGACCTAGATCAAATCTGAGACCATGATCAACGGGAAAAGAAGGATTTCATTAACAATCAGTGCAATACTCATAACCTCGAAACAGTCGAGGAGCTTAAAAATGTATTCATTGGTAAATTTTGCATGTCAAAAGAAAAGAAAGGAATCATTGATGCTTTGGGAAAGTATCATGATGTAGTTTCCTAGAGCTATGAGGATTTGAAGACATATGACACCTCAATCATCACACACATTATACCTCTTAAGTCAGATGTGCAACCATTCTGACAATGATAACTTCCTATCAATGCATTGCTAGAGCCCATCATTTATAAGGAAGTATAAAAGCTGCTATCAGCTAGGATCATATTTCCAATCAGGGACTCCATGTGGGTGGCGAACCTGGTCCTAGTTAGGAAGAAGAATAGATAAATCAGATTGTGTGTAAACTTTTGTAATTTGAACAGAGATTCAGAGAAAGACAATTACCCAATTCCCTCATTGGATGAGGTACTATAGATCGTCAATGGTTCATAGATGATGTCCTTTTTAGATGGATACTACAGATATAATCAGGTAATGGTGCAATACGAGGATAGACACAAGACAACATTCACCACTAAGTGGGGAACCTTTGCATATAGAATAATTCCATTTGGGCTCATCAACATTAGTGCCACTTTCTAGGATGCAATGGACATAGCATTTAAGGATCTGATCGAAAAGTAAATTATCATCTACATGGATGATCTTACCGTGTTCTCAAAGAAGCGAGGTGATCATGTTTTTGATCTCTAAGCAAATTTTTTTAGAAATGCAGAGAATTTGGGATTTTCCTTAATCTGAAGAAGTGTATCTTTGGAGTTATAGAAGGTAAGTTTCTTGGACATGTTATTTCAAAGTGAGGGATCTCAATAGACCCTGAGCATGTTCAATCCCTCTTGAGGATTCAGCTTCCTGGCAGCAAGAAAGAATTGAAATCTTTCTTCGGAAAGATAAGTTTCATTAGAAAAATCATTACAGGATTTGTTGAAATAGTCAAGCCACTCAATGCCATGTTGAAGCAAGGTGCTAAAGTTGAGTGGAATCCAGAGGAAAAGTAGGCCTTTGAGGAAATTAAGAAAGAAATTGTCGATGCACCTATGCTAGTCAGCCCTGATTACTTGAAGCCATTCTATATTTACTCTTTTGCTTCAGATCATTCATGTGCCAACATATTGACTCAAAAGGATGATGGAGTGAGCACCCAATTTCCTTCATGAGTGCTCCCTTAAAGGATGTTGAACTAAGGTATCACAATGTAGAAAAGCAAGTGTATGCTTTGGTTAGGGGAGTTAAGAAATTCAGACACTACATCCAGTGAAACAAGGTGTTTTCCATTACAGTACCTAATTCGACATTGAAGACATTGCTAATGCAGAGTGAGTTAGGAGAAACAAGATCAAAATGGGTCACCTTGTTGCAAGAATACGACATGGAAATTTAGCCAATGAAACTAGTAAGAGGATAGGCCCTCACCTATACAATAGTTGAAATGGTGGCTGAAGCAGGACCCAAGCTTACGGTTCACTAATACTATCTTGAAGATGTCTCTCCCAGAGAGTCGTATAATGACATAGTCTACTACTTGTTGGAAAACAAGTTCCCATCTCATCTACAAGGAGTTCAAAAGTGTGCTCTATGACTGAAAAGTAGCAGTTACATGTTGCGAGGGTTTGTGCTTTATAAGAAGAATCATAAAGGGATCTACCTCAGGTGCCTCAAAAAAGAAGAAGCAACACAAGTGTTGAAATAATTTCACAATAAATTTGGCACTGGTCATGGGTCTAGTCCTTTAACTGCTCATCAAATCCTATGGGCTAGATAATATTGGCCAATAGTCTTCAAGGATGCGCATAGTCATGTCTAAATATGCCACCTCTGCCAGACCGTCGCAACCAAAGAAAGAAACTTTGTTGTCCTGTTGCAACTCGTCCTAGAGGTAAGGTTGTTCGTGCAATGGGATCTCAACTTCATCGTTCTGGTAAGCTGGCACCATCTTCTATGGGTCACAAGTACATTCTAACCACCTCTTATTGTTGTACTAGATGGACAGAAGAAATTGCATGTAGGCAATGCACTACAGAGGTAGTTACTAATTTTCTTGAAAGTTTCATTTTAAATCATTTTGGTTTCCCATATGCCTTAGTTTGTGATAATGGCCATGCTTTCTCCTCACTTAAATTTGCTAGTCGGGACTTTGATTATGAAATTTCCCTCAAATTCTCATCCAATTACTATCCATAGGGTAATGGCCTAGTTGAGTCCACAAACAAGAATTTAATCACCGTGATCAAAAAGTTGCTTGATAGGAATCCTAAATATTGGCACACCTAGATTTGTTTTTCCCTTTGGGTAGACCGTACACACCACAAGGCTTCCCTGTGTGATTCCTCATTCCATCTTGGTTATAGCTTGGAGCCTGTGTTTCCTGTCCACCTTAAGATCCCCACCCTCCAATTCATTAACACTTTTTACAAAGAAGGGGATCATCGAGAGGACCGCTTAGCTGAATTGCTCCACCTAGAAGAGGTACATGACCAAGCTATTGAGAATTTCACTAAACATTAGGGCGTGGTCAAAATATAGTTTGATCAACATGCCAAAGTTAAGGCCTTCACAATCACTGATCTGGTTCTATGTTGGGACAAGGCCCATGAAAAGAAAGGGGGACATGACAAATTCGACAAGCTCTGGCTTGGCCCCTTTCAGATTTCTGAAATCTTAGGAGATAATGCTTTCCACCTCAAGACCATAACTGGTGAAGACATCTCGTTTCCTATCAACGGGCAGCACCTTAAGCATTATTTCCTCACCTAAGCTCTTTCAAGCCAGGGTTTTTGTAAATACCTGTACATAGGTTAGTTTAGGTTTCCTTCATTTTATTGTTTCATCATTTTTCATTGCTCTTGTTTTGCTCTTTTCCCAGCCGCTTTGTTTTGATGAGGGTGTTCCTTGTCTCTAGTGTGGTGGTCATGCTTGGTTTGATAAACGGTTCACTTTGCTACTAGCTTTTAGTGTTCTTTGGATAAATATTCACTCTCGACTACCCGTCTTTGGTTGCTACTATGGAATGGTCCCATTATTTGAACTCTGACTTGACCTAGGACATGAGCCTGGTTGAATCCTCTCACCCCGTCTCAAATCTTGAACAAAACATACACTAATTATTTCTGAGGAGTTGTACAGTGGTCGTTATGACAACCTAGCAAGTGAAAAATATTAAGTCTACTTCAGTGACCACTGCGATTCCAAACCCATAGTAAGCTCCAATTCTTACACGGTTGGACAAAATAAAGGGTATTAAAAGGAAAGAAAAGAAAAGGAAAATGTTAAAATAAATCAATCATGTGGGTGTGCGGACAACTCTACCGAGGCTATGGGCGCTGGCTAAAAATAGAGCAATGTTCGTGGGGTCACAATGACAACTTCATCTGGGCTATGGATGCCTAACTAGTAGCGGGGAAATGTCTAGGTTACTTTTGGAGTTGGATAGTTTATGTAGCTTGCTTGGAAGGATTAATGGTTGCTTTTCACAGCCTCTGAGGGAAAAGAATGAATTCACCATACGCACACACTTCTGAGATGTTTTGTGATTTGATTCAGCCAAGGATCTCATTCTCCTTTGAGTCTCACAGTTCACTTTTGGAAACCAGCCCCTAGTCTATGAAACTAGAGATTTTGGGTTCTGAATGAGCATTTATGCTTAGAATTCTCAAGATCGTTCCCCAGAAAAGTCGCCATTTGTTGTGCCTATAGCACACACACCTTGTTTGGAATGGGGACCCTCTCTTTTTGCTTTGTCGAGTCACTTTTACCATCACCTCATTTTGTGTGCCCCCTATTTTGAGTCCTAAGTGGTCAAGGAATCTTAGACATGTCATCTTAAGTTGACCAAGTTTCACTGCCTTCAAACTTTCAAGTCTTTAGCCTCTGCGGAGTTCCCTTGGCAGTTTTCCTTCAAAATTTAAAATTGTCGTCTTTCACACTATACGGGTCTGCCCCTATAGGCCACCTTATGCGGAATTCTATAATTTCTTCACCATTCCAAATGGATGACTTAGCACATCCACATGCTATGAGAGACCCACGGCCTCCATTATCACTTTCATTGCTGACTCACCAGACGGGCAACCCTCAACTATTGTCCGCCTTGTGGACCCTGCCATTCCTGTTGCCGTCTCTTTTGAACTGCATTCCGACTGAACTTGGCTACCTCCATACCCACATTAATGGTAGGAATTTAATGCATGAAATTCTATAAATAGCAATTTTGATGGATCATTTTCACCGTTAGACTTTCAGAAAACTTGTCAGAGCTTGCAGCTTCCGCTGCCTCTGTGCCCACAGGATCTCGTTGTCGTTCAAGTGTCATTATTTGCAATGTCTTCGTGGACTTCGTCGAGCTTTCTAGGTCAGTTTTTTGCCACCTTTTATGTTAATATTTTTCTTGATTTTCACAAAATTTGTTAAATTCTAAAAAAAGAATGACTAAAAAACTAGTTAGACAACATCATGGCACACAAAACCCACGTTTTGAAACTTGAAAAATATTCTAGAATTAGCCTTAGAAAACCATGTGGAACTTTTTCCCTCTGTTGTCATTCCTGAACCAGGGAAAATGGACCCTTGTGGCCCGCAAGATGCTCACTATCATGCTTTAAGTTGTCTAACGAAAAACTTCAAATAACCGACCATCATCCTCCTCGGGTCCACTCACGTGGGAAGACACTACCTCTCAACCATCATGTTTTGAACTTTAAAAAAAATTTCAAGTTGAGTGGGGTAATTTTGACCTCGTGGGTCCGTGAGTGTGGGGTTCCACCCACAGATAGCCCCCTATGTTTCACCATCTCAAATGGCTGGCCAACCCCGGTCACCCACCTTGTGGGTACCGCGACATCCAAGTCCGCTGATCGAGCTCCACACATAAATTTCCTTGAGGGCCATCCAACGCGAGCTACCACCATCACTCTGCTACTACTTAACAATCATTCCCCAAATAATAAAGCTCTAGTTTCCTCGTGACAAGTGGGCCTCGCATTGGTGACTCCCGCCTAACTCTCTGAGCCTAAAAATTCCTAAGTGTCAGACCTTCGTGGATAACCCTCCATAGACTTCCATCTACGGATTACCATCGAATGTTCACCATTCCAAAAATCCAAGGTATCTCATTTTTCTGCCCAACGGACCCTACACTCACCAACTCCATTCTAGCCTAAAGAACTAAGATTACCACTTCTTGGCTCTTTGATGTTGGTTGCCTTCACCGCATGTTCGTCGTTTCACATGGCCAACAAACTCTGCCTTCCCACTATGCAAAACTCGACTTCGCGGGCATCATCCAATCAACAATGAATGAATAACTCGTTCCAAGTACCTTTGCATGCCTGATGATGCAAACCAATATCAGGACATAATAACCTAGCCACAATAACCCTGGACACAATAACCCCGTCATAATAACCCAAGGACAAAATAACCCAAGGTCATAATAACCCATGGATAGAATAACCCATGGTCAAAATAACCCATGGACAGAATAACCCATGGTCCTTTCTCTATATTCTTACAAGGATATATGTCCATGGGTTATTCTAACCACAAGTTATTTTGGCTTGGGTTATTATGACCCTGGGTTATTTTGTCCTTGGGTTATTTTGTCCCTAGGATTTCGCCATACCAGCACTGTTTCAAATGGAAAAGCTCCCAAATGGTCAAGGCAACCCCTGCACCTGCAACCCTTTCTCTTGCATGCCAAAACCTCAAAATCAATCTACACCACATGTCTAGATGACATAATACCTTAGTGGGCCCCACATCATCTTGAAAAATCTAATGCGGGTGGATCAATGCAGGTTGTCGTTCCCTATTTGTTGTCCCTTTGTAGCTACCCTCAAAAATGACTTCCAACCCAGGGAAGTCTACACCCCTAGGACCGTATTGCCATATCTCCCTCGAATGAAAGGTGGATAATGATTGGAGAAGAATGTTATGATCTTTAAATGATGAATTATTCAATCTAACATGGATTTTGCAGGATTTTGCTAACGCTCCCCGTGTTTTGTGTGTAAACATGCTAATAGCTCCTTTTGATTGCAGGATATTTGGAATCGGCTGCAGGACCTTTGGGGGAAACCGTAGAAAAGGAAAAGGGAAAGAAGGCTGCCAAAGCACCAAGGGGAAAAGAGGACAAGGATCAAATGAAGTACAAATTCC
This sequence comes from Sequoia sempervirens, assembly GCA_007258455.2. Lineage (NCBI taxonomy): Eukaryota > Viridiplantae > Streptophyta > Pinopsida > Cupressales > Cupressaceae > Sequoia > Sequoia sempervirens. Next base: position 114,184 of record VDFB02384538.1, read on the forward strand.
AAGGTGTGGAAATCAACACTAAGGTCACCACAAAATAGGACACTGTCTCAGACATAAACCTAGGTCACATTGATATTGATGAATTCAGGCAACAAGTCATTGCGAGCCCTATCACATAGAATACAAAGAAGATTAGGAAAAGTGGATTAGCTAAGGCAGATGGTTTCTTGCTCGCCCTTGTGGCTCCTGAGCTGGTAATGGCCTGTAGGGAGGCCTACCAAGAAACAACCAAGAGAATTGTGGATCGAGATGGCAACATATTGGTTGACTTGTCCTCCAAGTCTATAAGGAAAACTTTCCACATCCCCAACTTTGATGAGATGGAGGAGACGTCAAAGGAGTATGTTGAAAGCACATGGAAGGCTGGCACCCTCAAATGCAAGAAGTTCATCAATCAATACTAGCTAAAGGAAAAGAGGGGTAGCGTGAACAAAGTCTCTCAAGAGATTTTTAGGAGTGATTACCATGAGGATTACCATGATTTGGTAACCTTACTGAGCAGATTCATGGGCCTCCCAACTGCGGCATATTTCCAGGAGTGGATGTTCTATTTTATAAAAGAAATCATCAAAGGGAAAACCAAGTTCCATTGGGTGGAAATGATCAGCAACTGCCTGCATGAGCAGTTCATGGCAATAAAGAAGACTTCCCAATTCTACATGACCTCATACCTGGTCTATCTGTTGGCTGACCACTCTTAGTATAGAGGTCTACTTGTGGCAACAAGCCAAACTCTAGGAAGAGAACTAAAGGTGTATGATAGATTCCCACAACTTCAGTACCGCAACTTCAATAAGGATTACCGCAAGGTGAATGATGTCGTTATTTGGCACATTATTAGATTACTTGGAGGTGACTCTGAAAGGAGAGTCACTCATAGTGCAATTTCCTTCATCCATTGGTTCATATTTTTGTTCATCCAATTTCCTAAGTTTACTTATATCAGAACTGAAGGCTTCTTTGAGAGGCCATATAAGTTGCCCCAGTATCCAAATCACTGGCTAATATTGCTTGAAATCTCCAGGTAGCTACAACACACACATACTCTTATGAGTGAAAAGTATAGGCCAAGGATTCCCTATCCCCTCACATTTGGCCAAGGTATGTATGCAATCCACGCATCCCAGTGTACATAGTACTCGGAGAAAGAAATCATTGAATATAACCTAGAGCTTCACACTGCCCGGCCATGGATGGATCCGTATGGAAAGCTAAAGAAGATGGTTGGAAAAGAATATGCCCATCTACAAAATTTTGAGGATGTCTGGGAAAATTTCAAATATGATAAAGAAGTGTGCATGAAGCACTATAGGTGCATGATGACATATTTTGTTAAAACAGTCAACTTGTTCCTAGTGCTGGATCAAGTTGTGGAGGAAGAAAATACCATTATAGATCCAAGATTCAATGTCATCGCCAACCTGTCATTGCCTTTGATTGACTAGGATGAGGAAGAGTTCAATGACCTCGGTATTCTGACAAAACCAATAGAGGCAAGAACAAAGCAATGGATTGATGGGAAAATTGCTCAGTTGAAACTTCAAGGAGCCACTTTGACATATGGAGAGCTCAAGGACAAGCTCGAGAGTGAGACTGATAGTGGAACTACTGCTGCCCCATCTGGGGAAGTCTCAAAGTCCCCTCCTACTACTAGATCAAAAAAGAGAAAAGAGGTGGCGGAACACTAGCCAAAGCACAAGGTTTATTCCAAGAAAGCATCAGAGGGCAATCCCTCTAAGAAAGCAAAGAAATCAAGTAGTTTCACAGAGATTCCCACCATTCAGGAGGACACCCTCTGTGAAAGAGAGGAAGAATAGGTCGAGCAACCCACATCTCCACTTGTTGCCTTTACTCTTTTTGCCACTACTACTGCCACTACCATTACTCCTCTACCGACATCTTGAGCATTGCCTGCTTCTTCTCCACCTACAATGGACATTTCAGTTCACCTTTCCTCCACCTCACCTACTACACAAATTATATTGATAGATTCTTCCTTTGCTACCATTTCTCCATTCTCTTCTTCCTCCATGTCTCCATCAACCACTATTCCCCTGACCTCTACAATGAAAATTCCCACTCTCACTCTCCTAGAAGCTTTCACCAAGCATATGCAAAACATACCAATGGAGCTTTCTGGAGTATTAATGAACCCTGCAGTGCAAGCTTCCCTAGCACAAGTTGTCACTAGCCTCCCTATCCCTCCTCCTCTGGCTGAGCCACCAATGATGGAGGAAATAATGCAGATTTATGAGGAGTTGGAGAGATAGGAAAGGGAGATAGCTAAAGAAATGGAAGAGGAACCTGATGATTATCATGAGCATCCCAAGCATTAGCATCTAGTTATTGATGAAGTAGTGCATGAAGGGGAGGAAACACAATCCTCTAAAGAAGATGTTGAGGACCCTAGAGCAAGGTACATTGTGGAAACCTCTGACCAGTAGCTTGAACAAGAGTTGGCCAAGAAACTCAAGGATGTTGGGGAAGAAGTTGAAAAGCAGTCCTCTAAAGAGAAGAAAGAAACAAATGAATAAATAGAGGTAACCACATAACCTACGACCAGGGAACAAGATAAGAGCCCTGATCATGATGAAGAGATGCCTCCCTCAAGGGAAGAAGAAGAAAATAAAGAGGAAAAGAAATAAAAAGATAAGCCTGAAGAAGAAGTTGAAATGAGAAGAAGCCTAGAAGCAGAACATCATGAAGAACATGGGAAAGAAGAAGAAGACAAAGGGTCTGAAGGGGAAGATAGCCCCAGAGAAAACATATCCACCATTGAATCTCTAGAAGGAAAGGCCATATTCATTCAGGATTCAGACGAAGAAGAAGAAGAAAGATAGAACAAGAGGCTCTGAGCCGTGAAGAAATGGAGATTCAGCATACTCAAGAGGAGGAAGGTGATCGTGAATCACCAAAAGAGGGGTCTCAAATGCCCGAATGGCTAGATAAACAACTATAGAAGAAGGCCCCCGTCCTCATGGATCCCAAGAAGAGGTTAGAATCCATCTTGGCTCAAGCTTAGATAGGGATGAAGAAGGAGAAGAAACCAAGGGTCAGATCCCATCTGACAATGGATGCATCGGGATCAAGGACCATACATATAGCTACTCCAGTGGTGGAGGGAGAAGGAGTTAGTTATAATATTTCCACCATTGACTTCAAATTGGCCACGAGGGAGCAGAAAATTGACCATCTCCAGGGATCCGTCGCCACCATTGTGCATCAAATGAATAAGGAAAAATCCTCTAAGGAGGAATTAAAAGCACAAGTGTCGGATTTAACAGACTACATTCAATAATGGTCCTCTGCTAAAGAACTACCAACAACCTCATCAGCCCCACCTCAGCTACTATCCAAGGATCATATCAGTAAGCTTGAAAGAAGGAAGAATTGGACAAAGGCCATAGAGGGATGGTTCTGATGGGTGGTTTACGATGGAGCTATGGTCATTGGCCATGCTACCCGGATAGCAAATAAGTTCAGAGAGGTGCAAAAGAAGCTCGAGGGAACAAGGAAATTTTGTACTGACTTCTTGAAGTTGTATAGAATTACATACCCTAAGCTCGAGGCTATCCTCAAGATGCCTACAAGAATGTGGGAAAATGAGCTGGCACTGGTAAAGGATGATCATTGGCTCATTGAGACCTAGAAATTAGGCCTTGACCACAGGAGGGAAATATTGAAGCAAGTGCTCCATGAATTAGAGCTTGATAGATTGGGTCAAAGAACATCTAGCCACCTGTGGAGAATATTTGAAGCTCATGAAGGACTATCACATGCCTTCGGTCAAAGCTTGATCCTCAAAAGATAAGGCCATATTTCCATAAGAAAATGGAGAACAGAGCCATAGACAAACTCACGCTAGATTTTCTGGACTTTGCTACTCAATCCTTTGCCCAATCAAAGCATGTAATCAACAACACGTCAAAATGTGACAAGGATTGGGATGTAATTACTAGCAGGTCCAGAAAATTTAGCTTCCAAGTACTTGAATCCGATATAATGGAGTGGAGCAAGCTTCGGGTGTTGATTGGAAAGTTCGTAGAGTATGCTACTGTGAAGAAGAATGAAGGAAACTCAGTCATTGATGATTAGTTCCTCACAAAGTAGTTGCAGCAAGGAAATCAGCTAAAGGACAAAGTGCTATAGTGCTGGCCAGTAGAAGAAAAATTAGGCTAGAGGAAAAAAGATGTAATTTTAAATTGTAAAATATTAAGGGGTAGGTGAAACCCTAGTTTGTATTGAATCATGGCCACACAATGAGATTGAATATTGGCCATTCATTTTGCTTTTTTGACACTATAAATAGGGGGTCTCCTCTCATTTTCAAGAGAGAGTTGAATTGTTGTTAAGACATGCTACTGAAATTCTAATAGAAACTCATTGCTTTTGGGTGGATTCTTGAGTTTCATCTCATGTTTCATGATTCTTCTCGTCATAATTCATAGATCTGAGTATATTTACTTTGATGTTCTATGTGTTTAGCATGTTCTAGTAGATTAGTTAATGTTCTTCACTGGTATTGAAGAATCCTGTTGTGTTGATGCCCTTCCTTGTTCATGCTTTTTGTTTTTTATTGATGACAAATGGCAGTGTAAAGCTAGTTTGAATATAAATTGAATATTACACTCAAATTCTATCTTTTATTCATGCTTTATGGTGAATGAATGGTTGAAAATATGTATACCTTAGAATATTTCACTAGTTCCACGAGACTTTGAATTGATTTGGTTAAGTGGAAGTTAGTTTTGGGAAGGTTGTCCACTATAGCATCCTCCATTATCACTGTTCATTGATAGTTTCAAGTATAGGAACTTACTCTCTTCCCTGCCCTTTTGACTTTTCTTTTAAATAGTAATTTAAACAAGTTCAAGCATCATTGGACATTGTAAAGCCAAATCTAATGACAAAAGTTAGGTTTTAGACTGTTGCTCTGATGCAGCTATAGAACATAATTTCATAATTTCATAAACTCCATCCAAAGGACCAATTCCCCTCCAACTTAACATACATAAGGCTGTCCTATAATTACCAAAAAATCACATGAAACAAATGAGACATTCCAAGCAAGTCATGACCTAACACGAGAGAGAACTTGGGGTAATTTTATGCAACTTGTTGGAAATTTCCTTTCAAGAGAGGTGATGCACCTATGCATTACTTGTGTTGAGAAGGTGCAAAAATACCCATCAATAGATACTAGTGAGTGAGAAATATCTAGTGAAATTCAAAATAGGATCATATCATGATGACGTTTTGTGTGATATTACGTCAATGGATGTATGTCATATGTTATTGGGTAGACCTTGGCAGTAGGATAAGAAAGCTATACATGATGGGAGAAAGAATACTTATACCATAACATCCAGTGGAAAGAGAATCACCTTGACACCTTTGGAAGATGAACCTAAAAGTGAAGTATGTGGAATAGCTAGAATCAATTTGGTAGATGGAAGGAAATTTTTTGATGGATTGAGACATGAAAACATATTTTTTGCTTTGATTCTGAGGAAATGCGGAGCCCTAGATGCAGAGAAAATCATAAGAGTAGAAGAATCACTGGAGAAGGAAATCACTAAACTAATAACAGAGTACCAATATTTTGTATCAAAGAATGTGCCTGAAGGATTACCACCAATCTGGAGTATCAGTCATCATATAGATCTTATTCTAGGAGCCAGTTTTCTGAACAAAGTTGCACACCAGATGAGACCAATAGAGAATGCAGAGCTAAATAGACACATACAAGAACTATTGCAGAAGGTATTGATCAAAGAAAGTATGAGCCCATGTGTAGTGCCAGTTGTACTTCCACCTAAGAAAGATGGAGAATGGAGGATGTGTATAGATTCAAGAGTTATCAATAAGATCATAGTGAAGTATAGATTTCCATTGCCTAGAATGGATGACATTATGGACAGTCTAAGTGGAGCAAAGTATTTCACCAAGATATATCTAAAGAGTGGATACCATTACATCACGATCAGAGAGGGAGATGAATGGAAGACTGCTTTCAAGACAAATGAAAGACTATATGAGTAGTTTGTCATGCCAATTGAACTAACTAATGCACCTAGTACATTTATGAGGTTGATGAATGAAGTCTTGAACAAACCTGGATGATATTTTGATTTTCAGTAAGACTAAGGAGGAACATTTGGAGCATACAGAAAAGTATTTTAGAGGCTGAGAGAAGAGAAGTTGTTGATAAACATCAAGAAGTGTAGTTTCATGAAGGAGGAACTAGCATATTTTGGATTTGTGATATCCGCGAAAGGATTGAAGATGGACCCTGATAAGGTTAGAGAAATATTTGAATGGCCTACACGTGTGAACATTGGAGAAGATCATTTCATGGACTAGCAAATTTTTACCATAAGTTCATCAAAAAATTTAATGGTATTTTCACACCTAGGATAGAGACAATGAGGGGTGACCGGAAGGAATTCAAGTGGACATCTGGAGTGCAAAGGAGTTTTGAGTTGTTGAAGCAAAAGGTGACAAAACAACCTATGTTAGCACTACCGGACTTTGATAAGGTATTCCAAGTAGATTGTGATACTAGTGGAAGTGCAATAGTTGTGTTAAGTCAAGAAGGGAGACTAGTAGCCTACTTCAGTGAGAAATTGAATGGTCCCAAGAGATTATATTTAGTTTATGGTTAGGAATTCTATGCAATTATATAGGCCTTCATGAAGTGGAGACATTACTTGTTACCTAAGGAGTTTTTGTTGTATATAGATCATCAAGCTTTGCAATATTTGAATAGTCAGCAGAATTTGAAATAGAGACATGTGAGATGGGTAGAATTCTTGCAGAGTTACACATTTTTGTTGAAGCACCGAAGTGGGAAGTCAAACAAGGTTGCAAATGCATTGAACCAGAGAAGGAGTTTTTTGATAGAGATGAGAGTCAAAGTATTGGGTTTTGAAGAACTGAAGCATATGTATGAGGATCATATTGATTTTGTAGAGGCATGGAAGTCTTGCAAGGAACCTATGGAGATGGAAAAAAGTAGATGGTTGGATTATTTCATTTAGGAAGGTGTGTTATTCAAGAACAATTAGCTATGTATCCCTAGGAGTTCAATGAGAGAGAATTTCATCAAGGAAAAGCATTGCAGAGGATTAGCAGGACATTTTGGAATTGATAAGACCGTAGCACTAGTGAGTGAGAACTATTTTTGGCCACAACTCTATAAGGATGTTAGGAATTATGTTCAAAGTTGCATAATTTTTCAAGTTACAAAAGGAAACAGTCTAAACACTATAAAGTATACACCATTGACAATACCAGAGAGACCATGGGAGGACAATAGCATGGATTTTGTGTTGGAATTAACTAAGACATTGAGAGGATTTGAATCTATATTTGTGGTTATGGATAGATTTTCTAAGATGGCACATTTCATACCTTGTAAGAAGACCAGTGATGCAGTACATGTTACAGACCTATTTTTCAAGGATATTGTGAGATTACATGGACTACCAAAGAGTATAGTATCAGATAGAGACACTAGGTTCATTGGATATTTCTGAAAGACATTATGGAAGAAGATGAAGATAGACTTCAAATATAGTTCAATATTTCACCCACAGACAGATGGATAGACAAAAGTGGTAAATAGGAGTTTGGGGAGCTTGTTGAGGTGTTTCACTGAAGGTAAAGTAGGAAATTGGGACTTAATACTACTGCAAGCAAAATTTTCATACAAAAATTTAGTAAACTAGAGCACAGGGAAGACACCATTTGAAATTGTGATAGGACAACAACCCAGAGGAGTAGCAGAATTAAGAGATATCAGTAAGGAGAATAAAAGGAGTGTGGAGGCTGAAGAATTTGTAGGATTCATGGAAACAATGCATACTCAAGTTAAGGAGCATCTGAAGAAGATGAACAGTGCCTACAAGGAGACAATGGACAGGAAGAGAAGACATAAGGAGTTTACAGTAGGAAAGGAAGTAATGGTGTACCTAAGAAAGGGGAGATTTCCAGTTGGGACATATAATAAGTTGAAGATGAAGAAGTTTGGACCTTGTAAGATCATCAAGAAGTTTGATTCTAGAAATGCATATGAAGTGGAACTACCAGAGGAATTTGGCATATCACCTATATTCAATATTGTAAACCTATATTAGTATCATGAAGGAGAGTCACTAGAGGACAGAGAAGTTGGTTTGCCAGACCAAATAGCAAAATATCCTGAGGAAATTGAGGAAATTTTAGACAACAGAGTTGGACACAATACTAGAGGAAGGAAGTACAAGGAATAACTAGTCAAATGGAAAGGAAGACCAAAGGAAGATTCATCATGGATTTCTCAGGCTAGGGTAGAGCACATTGGTTTTCCTCTAGCCCTTGGAAAGTGAGAGGCTCACTTTTCTTCAACCTTGGGTGTCTAGTACAGGAGCATCCCAGGTTTCAATAAATCTTGCATCAACCAAAAATATCTGCATTCATTTTAGTAGTTAGCTTCCAGGACCCAGTCTCAACATTTCATACTGGATTGTACCACATTGTAACATCAAAGCTCACATAGCAGGATATATGAGTTTCATTGTAACATCTACATCTTATTGAGAATTCAAGTATTTTGGAGATTCTAGTACGAAGTTATCACTACATTTGGACAGAGGGAATTCAACAACCAATCTTGAATTTTCAAGTGTGCAGACCTATTATGTGACTTATGGAGCTCAGGAAACCATTTTTTAAGGATGCACATTCATCGAGGGACCTTAGTTCCAATCTGCATCATGTTTTTCCAAGAATCAAAAGAGAATCATATGTTTTGGCCAACCTTTCATATGTTTCATCAACTTCAGGGTTTGAGACCTCTTGAGGCCAACACGAACCTTTTCTAAAGCTGGGAATTGATATATATAGGCATCATGTAGTTGCATTAGGCAATCAGTGAAGATAGAGATTGTGAGATAGGGTTTAAGGGCTTCAACCCGCATTGTATTTTTGGGCTTAACACCATATCATTCTATAATTCTATAAGTCGGAAGGTGGGGCATGTTGCCAGTGAATAATTGATCATTCTTTATATTTCCATGTGTGATTTTTATTCTAATTCTTTGAGCTTCCATTGTGTTTACTCTTGCTGCAAGGTTGGATAGTCCTATTCTCGATCGGACCCTCCATCTTTGATAGCACCATTGCACCATTTGATGATCTTAGAGATAAAAAACCTTGATTTCATCCAATCTTGTTAGTATTTATTGATCCCAATATCTTAGGTGTGTATGCTTTCTCTTTGCACTTCATATGATCTTGGAGATCAAAAACACCTAGAAATATTTCCCTTTAGGAGGCCTACTTGAGGATTTCATCACTAAAAAGGATGACCTCAACCCCATTTTTTACTAGGTATATAAAAGGGCGAGTGTGAAGACGTACCTCAATGAGTGATCCATCATTATGTCTATCTTTAAGCCATGATACCTTTGTCCCATCAAGAATTAGAGGTGAAGAGACTAGGAGAGACCCTCCTAGTCTCATGCACATGTAGATAGGACCTCTATTCATGAACTCGTGCCTCAAATCACCTAGCATATGTTGAGAACTTCCAAGACACTATGTTTTATCCTAGCTTAAGACTTTTCAGCCATTATTCCTTGTGGTGCATTGTTGTTAGGGAAAAAATTCTCACATGTACCTCCATGTGTTGAGATAGAGCTCACTTTGGGCAATGGAAAAATTGATGATAAAGAGAGTTGAACCTTTTGAGGGATAGAGGCTAAATGATAATGGAGTAATAAATTGAAATTTTTCTATAACTCACCACTCAGATATGATCTCCTTGATGGACTAAATTCATGCTCATAACCTTCAAGGATTGATTGCAGTTTAGCTTAATTTGACTTGAGGACCTACAAGAATTAGTACTCCCGAACAAAACGCATGTGTAAACATGAAAAAAATTACATTAAACTTGACACAATGCTTGGATGATGAAATGTTGCCATAATTCCATAAATTATGATCTTGATTACTCTTGAGTTGAACTTGAATTGATTTTGAAGTATAATAATTTCTCTTTAATAATGCTTGTTAATCCTTCTTAATTAAAATTATAAAAATAATATGTATTAATATGCAATTAATCTAATTCATCAAAAACTAAATCTCAATGGCTGACAATTAGGATTTGAATTTATATAATAAATTACCAACACTGACATATTTAAATTTGGAGTCATTTTAAGAGGACAAGGGTGTCATGAGCACCCTAGTCCAAATCCCACTTTTTTGAGATCCAAAGTGTCAAGGGAAAAATATTAAATGCATACTTTGGTCTTTCACATTTTATTTTATGATAAATGATAAAATGGGCCATGGAATGCATAATTTAGGAAATTAGGTGAATAAAGGAAGGAGAAAAATCTAGTGTGAAATTGTCCAGGGAGATAATTTATGACACCACATTTAGCCCCCACTTTAGTGAGAGTGCCTTATACTCAAACTCACACTAAATTAAGAATATGTCAAGAGGGGTTCAATTATCCAAAAATTGAAGAGATGGGATGACACTGAATCTAGGGGGAAGAGTGGAAGCCCCCAGGATTCAAAATCTATGGAAAAACAACATAAGGACAAAGGAACACACATGTATGTAATGCAAAAAAAAACTATACATGATGAAGAAACATAACATAGCGTAATGTAAACATAACATGAACATCAAACAAAAAACACACAACACCAACATGATGTAAATACATAACATACAATAATCACAAAACAAAAACACAATGTTAGTACTAAAAGGATTCAAGTCAATAAGGAAAAGAGACCATGGGCTTAAATTTTTCTTTAAAACTTCATCTATCGAATGTGTTGTTTAAACAAAATCAGAAGGACATAAGATCACTTATGAAACATATGGATCCACTAGTAAGAAATTTGTGTTATTCAAGGTGGTCATGTTAAAAGGTGCTCAAGTTCATAAAGTAGCAAGTTGTGTTATGCCAAATCCATGGACTATCTTAAAAATAGTGCTTCAAGGAGCACACAAAAATCACCTTAGGGGGTGCACCACTATTAATGTCATAAGGGATGAAAAAATGCTTAACATCACATGGGATGAATTGATAACCATGCCTTAGGTGGCATTATAATTGACATCACCAACAATGGGGCATATTAATAATTCAAATCTCACAAGATTTTATGAAATGGCTAGGGGATATACCCCCCTTGAAATTTCAACATACTTGCTATATTGGTATTTTAAGGAAATAATAGATGGAGAGGGGATCCTCAAGGAGAATGTAGATCTCCAAAACTAGTTATCCTTACCCCCAAGTGTAGAGGAAAAGAAAACTATGCAAGAAACTATCATGTCACTACCATAAATTAAATATGGTTACACCTAAGATCAAGTACCACCATGAATGTCAACATGAAAATAGGATGATGCTACAAATGCAACATAGTAAGGAGAAATACTATAGAATAAAGATCATTATTGTTTAGAGTGATTAAGTGCATCAACATATGGAAGAGAACCATTATCACTAAGTTATGTTTTATTGCTTAAGGTCTGATGTTCATTGGTAGAATGACCATGCACTCAATGATATGCGAAAAATGAGTTATTGTTATAAAATTTATTTCATGTTTTGAAAGGAAGAGTAATCAAGTAGGATTTGAGAAGCCTCAAAAAAATATGCTCTTACTCAGCAGTAGGATACATTCATTTCTCTTGTGATGAAAGGCATTCTTGCTTAGCACAAGATGTCATAAATATAGTTGATGATAAAGCATTAGATGATGGGGACAAAGGTTGGAAACCAAGACCCTGTTTAAAAAAGTGCAGTATAGACTTCACTTGATCCTTATCATTTTGTTCCATGTTTGCATTTATCCATTTGTAGAAATAATTTTGTATCCAATCCCATAACATCCTTCCAACTCAAATGAAGAAATTTTGTCTAAATTTTCATGAGAAGAATTGGTTCTTTCACAAAAATATAAATTCTTTCTAATTTTTTAAAGTTAGACATCTTCAACACATGAGGGACAAAAGTTAAGGATTCCCCATCACCATCATTAGATGATATCTTTGGATCGGTTGATGTAGACCAAGATTGGGAAAATGAAATACAAGACTCTTTAGGTTTAGACTATGAAATTTTATACTCTCCCACAAAGGAGGGAGTAAAATATAATGAACCCCAATATCCATCTAAGGGTTTTGTTATAGATGGGATTCAATCTCCAACATGTATAGATTCTACCTTTGATGTTGGAATCAAAGTATTGAGAGAGTTGGAAGTGTTATGTTCAACTTTGACTTATGAATTGTAACTTTGTTCATTTGATTTTACCATATATGTTCTTATTATATTCATAATTAATCTCATAGTGGATAGTAGACGGGACTCCCTTCATGCCATGAATCTATAGTCTACCTAGGAGAAGATTGTATGAAAGAGATCCTAGCATGATATGGATAGGGGTAGGAAAAATCACGGGTCCTACCTTAATGGTTATTTCAATCATCCCTAATGGTTTCTTACTATCATTATCAAAGAAACGAATAGAAATATCATTAGGTTCTATAAGGTTTTTATCCACACCAATTTTATCTAGAAGATCAATGTTACAAACATTAAAGCCCTATCCATTATCTGCAAGAGTATGTCTAACCCCAACTTTATTAATGACCACCATTATCATTAAAACTTCATATTTATTTTGGACCTCAAGTGAGGGTAATTCATGTTGAGGGAATATAACATCTAAACTTTTTGATTGCATACACTCAAACAAGGATGCTACATTGTTTGGTTTGATAGAAGTTGAGACATCAATCATTTGTAAATCATCTTGAAGTGTCCAATGGTATGTAGGTTATGTTTTATTCAATTCCCAAAGGGAGATCTTTGTTGGAGTATTACAAAGTTTCTCAACAATATCATATTATTTACCAATATGGTGAGGAATATTAGGTTGGGATGGAAGGTATGGTTGAGGTAATGGGATGGATGTTGGTGTTTGTTTTTCTTTCTTATTATTTTTAGTGTTATATACATGTGAGCAACTATGTGATAGTTCATTTTTTGTCCTTGTATATTCCTTAGTAACATAGCTACATTTCTAATACTTTAATTTATTAAATACACATATATATTTTAATATATTTCTGCACATTGATAGTTCGAGATACTTTTAAAGAGATTAATGTATTTAAATCATCTAAATAGATTAACTTTTTAAATTATTCAAATAGATTAACATATTATTTAAATAGATTATTATATTTAAATCACTCAAATCTTTTAATCTATTTAAATATAGCAATCTACTTAATAATTTAAATAGTTCAATCTATTTAAATACAATCATCCATCTAATTAATTTTAATAGAATTATCTAAATAGGAATATAATAAATCTAACTTATCTTCCATCTTTATAATAACTTATTTAATTTTTATATTTTCCTTAGTAACATAGCTTCAGTTCTAATATATTAATTTATTAAATATATATATATATATATTTTAATATATTTCAACACATTTATATAAATAGATTGATTATATATATAGATTGATTATATTTAAATAGATTGGTCCATTTATATATAGCAATAGCAATCCATTTAACAATTTAAATAGATCAATCTATTTAAATATAATCATCCATCTAATTAATTTTAATAGAATTATCTAAATAGGAATATAATAAATCTCCCTAGAATTATCTAAATAGAAACGTTAATTTATAATTTAATATTTTCATTTCTAATATATTAACTCATCAATTAGATTAAATAGATTGATCTATTTAAATTATCAAATTATTTAATAAATTAAATAGATCAATCTATCTAAATATAATCATCTACCTTAATAATTTTAATAGAATTATTTAAACATGAATATAATAAATCTAATTTATTTTCCTTCCTTATAACAATTTATTTCTAAATCATGTAAATATATTAATCTATTTAAATAGTTCAATCTTTTTTAATTCAAACATATCAATCTACTTATATATAATCACCTTTCTTAACAATTTTAATAGAATTATTTAAATAGGAATATAATAATTCTAATTTATCTTCCATCCTTATAACAAAATATTAACATTTTTCAACACATTGATAGATTTAGAAATACCTAAACATATTGAGAGATGTTGAAATATTCAAATAGTTTAATACATTCACATTATTCATATAGATTAATACTTTCAAAAAAAATCAAATAGACCAACATATTTAAATAATTCTTTAAACATTTATTCTTTTCAAATTATTCAAATAGATTAATACTTTCAAATTATTCGATTAGATTAATCTATTTATTCATTTGAATTACTAATAAAATATGTCAATACACTGAATAAATATTAAATCTATTTCTAAATCTGTCATATAGATTAAAGATTTAAATTACCAATAAAAATATACCTCCTTTTTACTTTCCTTCATTTTTTATTCTTACATTGCTTATTTAATTTATGCCACTCATTCTTCCATCTTTATAATAATTTATAATAAATCTAATTCATCTTTATAGATTAATATATTTAAAGTATCTAAATTGTTTAATACATTTAATCATCCAAATAGATTAATACATTTAAATTACTCAAATAGTTTAATCTACTTAAATTATTCAAATAGATTAACATACTTAAATTATTTAAATAGACTAATATATTTAAACCTTTCAAATATATTAATCTATTTAAATATATCATTCTATTTAATAATTCAAATAAATCAATCTATTTAAATATAATCATCTAACTAAATAATGTTAATTGAATTATTAAAATAGGAATATAATAAATCTAATTGACCTTCCATCTTCATAACAATTTACTTCTAAATCATTTAAACATATTAATCTATTGAAATATATCAATCTTTCTAATAATTCAAACATATCAATATATTTAAATATAATCATCTATCTAAACAATTTCTATAGAAGTATTTATATAGGAATATTAGAAATCTAATTTATCTTCCATCTTTATAAAATAATAACATGTTAACTTTTTAAATTATCTAATTTTATAATCTAATTTATCTTTATAGATTAATATATTCAAATTATCTAAATTGATTAATACATTTAATCATCCAAATAGATTAATAGATTGATAGATTAAAACATATCAATAGATTTAAATTACTAAATTGATTGATACATTTAAATAGATTAATACATTAATATATAATTTATTTATTTATTTATTTATTTATTTTATTTTATTTTTTAATTTTTTTAATTTTTTTGTTTGGTAATTTCTTTCCTCCCATCTCTTGGGCCCTGGGCCTTCTTTCCCTCTTTCATCTTTCTGCCTCTTTTTATACCAGTTGGGTCTGCAACAAACTACTTTCATCTCCTTGAGCTCTCTATCCTGATGATGGATCACGGAGTGTGATCCGAAACGTTGATCCAAAAAAGCTTACACAATCTAATCCAGAAATATGCTTCTCTAACTATGTGATAATTTGGTTGTTGCAACACATGATTACTAGTGAGTTATTTTATGAAATTTAGGATTTTTCCATGAGGTTTAGGAGGTCCTATAATGAGAGGTGATTTAAGAGGTCCAATAATTAGAGGAGTTTTAGGAGTTACAATAATTAAAGGATATCTAAATGTTAATTATGTGTTCATAACCTTAATAGAGTTAACTACTTGTTGATGATTTTTTATCGATGGGGGATCTAATGAAAATTTAGCACCTTCATATATGCAATTCATCTTATTGTCTTTTGAAATACATGTATCAATTATTTAATCCTCTTGTGCCACAATATCTTCCCAAGTAGGAGAGGTATTGGGAGAGAAACAAACAAGATTCTCATGATGCCCAATGATTGGATCTTCTAACACCAAGATACCTTATTCCCAAGCAAGTGAGATATCGAGAGAAGAAAAAATATGATTGTCATGATTGTCAATTATTGCACTCTATTGCACCAAGCTACCCTCATAATTAGGAGGGATATTAGGAGAGGGATCAATGAAAATTTTAAAAAAGGGGATAAAGAAACTCATTTTCACATTCTTGTAACAAAAATCATTTGAACTACTCAATAAGATCTAACAATATAAAATGAATTATGACAACACAATATTTTTTCAATTGAAAATATTATGTTATGTCCTATGGATCAAGCTAGCAGTGCTTAGAAAAACTAGACTGTTGTAAGATTGGTCTTTCAAAAACTAAGACTAGATATGGGAAAAGACTAGAGGCAAGAATTTGCACAATAAATTTAGGCTCAAATTAGTTGAACAAGGGTGGAAAGTGCCCTAGAATAAAGAGGTAATTTTAACAATTTCAAAATATGGAAATCATCTATAATGTCTAAGGGTCTTGTGCTTTAGAGGTTCAGGTCAGGAAGTGAACATATTTCTGGAAATGCACTAAAACCTAATTTTTCAATATGAATCACTTATATGAATGCAATTTTGAGTATTTTTGGGACAATTAAATATGTTCAAATGATAATTTCTAGAAATTAAATGTTATAATTAACTGATTTTCCAAAAAATACATAAAAGTATTGGTGTGAATATTAAGTCTTGTACCTAGTAATTTATCTCACTAGGTAATTAGGGGACTTATTCACATGTTAAGTTTACTTAGGATATAAGATTCTTTCTAGAAGCCTTAGTTGGCTTTTCTAAAATTTATCTTATCTATCTTTTATGTTGATTCCTAGGTAGTTAATTTGTTAGTCATCTCATGTCATAGGATTAAGACACATGTCACAATCATGTTCAATCATATTCCTCACCTTGCCTATATAAGGAAGGTCAGTATACACATATGTAACATACTTCATACCTCATCACTACTTTGATAGGTTTTAATAACAAGCAAGCTCATATTCCTACATACCCTCTTGTAGAAGGTTTTCATTATTTTTGCAAGTGGTCTTGGGTATAGAGCTAATATTCAACTCTTGCATGGTATCAGAGCCAAGCCTTGTAAAACCCTTCTCAGATTTGAGGGTTGAGTTATTGCTAGTGAGAGATCTAGGTTATTTTTAGTAAGGTTGAGTACGCTCTTCCCTTGCACCATATGGTGAATCTAGAAATCAGAAAAGCTTGAAAAAAAACCAAATTTGAGGTTGTCTCTATATGTGGGTTTTCATGGAAAGTCACTTTTGGCTTGTGTTGGAGGAAATTTGAGCTCAGGTTCGAGTTCAAGGTAGTTGAGAAAGTCAAGATAGACTTTTGTTTCACCTAAACCTAGCATTTTTTCCAAAGTTATTAGGGTTTGAAGATTTGAAAGATTTAGAAGTTGTAGAGCTTCTGGTGCACGTTCACCCTAAATAGACCTTTTCATCATCTTTAGAAGGTCCGAAAGATGAAGATTGGTATATAATATGCCCTATTTTGGCTTCATCTATTTGTGAGGCAAAAAAAATTACCCGAGTAGGCCATATGGCCTACCTGGGTACAAGGTACGATTTGCAGAAAAAAATTATTATATTTAAAAAATAAATTATTTTATGCATATTTATGTTGGGCTATATAAAAAATATTTGGCTCAAAATTTTTATTATTGGGCATCAATATTTTGTGGGGTTTTTTTATAAAAAAATTGTAGATATTTTTGGTCGCTAGCCATACTGATACTTGTAAAGATCTTCATTTATTTTCTTGTCAACCACTACCAATTTTACATCCCCCATCAGCCTTTTTATAGACTTTCTTGCTAGTAATTACTTCCTTGTCAACCCTTTCAATTTTCGACAGGGTTATTAAACTTTTATGTTGACTGTGTGGTAGGCCTAACCTCTATCAGTTGGTTTATATCCGCCAGGGCCGAGCTCTTTAGACTCTCGCCTAGGTCACATCTCCTATTTTGGTGATTTAAGTTGCATTTTGAAGGAATTCAAGAGTTATTTCATTTGGTTCATGCACTTTTTTCAAATTCAGCCCCATGTGTGATATATTCATATTTTTGCATATTTGTTTTTTGGTTCATAACTTGGACTTCCTATCTTCTGGAGAAGTTTTGTTTGTGGGGGGGCTTCATTTACAGTTCTATTTTAGATTTGGGAGTTTCTAATTGCTATTGAAGGTCAATTTACTTGTAATCTTGGAGATATACCATAGTTCATTATGGGGTTTTCATTTCATTCTTCTTTGATTATGTTGGAAAGGGGAAACTATAAACAATGGAGAGATGGAATCATAAACCATCTCCAATCACTTCAATTGTTGCCACATTTGTATGTTTTTGTTCCCCCTCTAGCTAAAGGTATCCAAAACTTTGGTTGGAGTTGTTGAAGGTATGATGTTGTAGAGGTTATTGTAATGCATGTTAATGATGACATTTTGAAAGCTATTGATCATTTTGATTGTCCTCATACCCTTTGGACTAAAATTTGGGAGATATATGGAGATCCTAATACTCCACCATTCCCTGATGATCATGTCTCAGAATGTCCCATGCCTCTTATTCTTTAGAAAGGATACCCTATGCTCATAATACTTCGCAGGAGTTTATAGATTTGGAATACTTTGAATCTTCAGATGAGGATGATGAGAGTTCTTTGGATGCTCCTTCTTCTCCATTAGAGACAATTGTTGTACCTTAACCTTCAATGATTCCTTGTGAGATTCATTGATTGAGGCTCCCACCATTCCTGTTTAGCAAAACCATTCATCTTATGTTGATGATTCATTGAGAACTTCCAGTGATTCATTACAAGTATCTCATTGTCTTCTTGATTGGGATTCCTATCTATCAAACATTGCATCCTTGTTTGTGGGGTCTCTTTTTTGCATCATTTGCATAATAATATTCTCCCTAAGTTGCACTTAAGGGGGGTTTTGGTGTGAATATTATGTCTTGTACCTAGTAATTTATCTCACTGGTAATTAGGGGACTTATTCACATGTTAATTTTACTTAAGATATAAGATTCTTTCTAGAAGTCTTAGTTGGCTTTTCTCAAACTTATCTTATCTATCTTTTATGTTGATTCCTAGGTAGTTATTTTGTTATTCATCTCATGTTATAGGATTAAGGCACATTTCACAATCATGTTCAATCCTATTCCTCACCTTGCCTATATAAGGAAGGTCATTGTACACATATATAACATACTTCATACCTTATCATCATTTTGATAGGTCTTAATATCAAGCAAGCTCATATTCTTGCAAACCTTCTTGTAGAATGTTTTCATTGTTTTTGTGGGTGGTCTTGGGTATAGAGCTAATCTTCAGCTCTTACAAAAATTAATGCTTTTGGATCTTTTGAAATGAAAATACTATGCAATTTTGTCACTTTTTCAATGTTTTTCACTAAAATATACATGCATAAATGATAAGATAATTTTACAATAATTTTCTCATTGAAAATAATTTAGATCTAAGCCCTAGATAAGGAAAATTAGATCTGAAAAATCTTTTCCATTTAATTCCAAGTATAAATTTCAATTTTTATGATGACAAGCTAATGAAAATGGATATTTTTTTAAATATATATGCAAATTATCATCACGATTTTCAAATAACCTAGGTCCTAAATTCAATTTTCATATTTATGCAATGAAAAAATAAATTTTGGTGAAAAATTGCAAGAGTAAGATATGTCAGGTTCACCAAAAATGTTATGTAGGAAAAGTGATTCTTGGGGTTTAACTAGGGTTAGTCACCTCTCGTGCTTACATAAATTTGGAATAAAAGATAGGCAAGGGTATGAGATTGACTTGAAACATGAAAGGTCAATCAATCAATCCTTGATTTATAATTATTTTAGGGGGAGTTGAAATGGATTTTTGATGAAATACAATGATGCAACTAGCTAACTATGAAAATGTACTATTCTAATATGAATATAGAAAAATTAGAAACTATCACCCAAAATTTAAGACCAAAAATGAGCAAAGAAAATGTTACTGCAACTTTTATTTGAATCTGAGCTTGATTTGAGTGGAAAAGGGCACCAAGGGCTCCCTAGACTAGAGATATAAAACCAAATTTTGACTTCATAGGCCTTAGGTCCTTGGTTTATAGCTTCTTCCTTCTGAATCTTGTTATCATATCTTTATTTGTTACCAATGCATTGGAGTTTCTGTATATTGTCAAGTTGTAGAGCTTGAATGCATAAATGAGCAAATTGTCTTCAATCTTCTTCCAATCGTCTTTAGATTTGTAACCTACACATACAAAAGGAGGGGAAGGGTTGTGCCATATAGGGTCTTTCCTCAATCAAACCCTATGTTGGTATTTCTACCTCCATAATGAAAAAATTGATGATAAACAAAGCTTATCCTTTTGAGGGATAATAGCTAAATAATTTAATGGAGTAATGAATTGACAACTTACTACAACTCACCACTCAAATTTGATCTCCTTTATGGACTGAATTCATGCTCGTCACCTTCAAGGATTGATTGTAATTTATCTTTATTTTACATGAAGAACTACAATAATTAGTACTCACAAATAAAATACATTCATAAACATGAACAAACTCACATAAAACTTGACATGATACTTAGATGATGAAATGTTTCCATAATTCTACAAATTCTACTCTTGAATTGATCTTGAATTGATTTTGAAGTATCATAATTGCTCTTTGATAATGTTTGTTAATCTTTCTTAATTAAATTATGAAAATACTATGTATTTATATAAAATTAATCTAATTCCCCCAAAATTAAATCTTGATGGTCAACAATTAGGATTTGAATTTTAAATAATAAATTATTGACATCGACATTTAAATTTGGATCCATTTTAAGAGGACAAGGGTGTCAAGGCCACCCTATTCTAGATCCCATGTTTTTGAGATCCAAAGTGTCAAGGGAAAAATATTAAATGCATACTTTGGTCTTGCATGATTTATTTTCCAACAAATGATAAAATGAGCCATGGAATGCATAATTTAGGAAATTAGTTGCATAATTAGGTCCAAGAAGATAGGTGGGAGAAAAATCTAGTGTGAAATTTTCAAGGGAGACAATTTATGACGCTACAGAAAGAGGGTGGTATTTTGGCGATTTAGGATTAGGTTGGATAAGTCATTTTGTGCCATCCTTGTTCTACTATTGTTAGAATCTATTACGTACGAGTAAGCCAATTTCTAGAGGTACTTATATTAATATTTCTTCTACCTTCAAAAATCCCTTGAATGGTGGCTCTCTTGGGTTGGCAAGGATTGTGAAATTTGAATCTTTTGGATCCCCTATATTAACCAAATAGTGGGTTCTATAACTCTAAGAAATGTTGCTAATGTTGTCATTCATCAATATCTTAGATTGAAGGATGGGTTTGGCAATTGGGTTGATATTTTTATAGTGGTAATGGTTTTGTCATATCCTTGCTTCAACTCTCCCTTTGGAACCATGCATTTTTTATGACAGATGAAAATTTACAGTTCCTAACTCTATGGTGGATCATGTATCTCTAAGATTTCAAAACTCTCTTAAATTGGTAAAATTTTCAATTTTAGGTCCAATATTAATGTTGTTAAAAAAGGGTTTTCAAGAAATATAATATTTGTGGACACATGGAGGTATAGTTATGATGAATTCTATTCTTCTTGTTTTCATTTTTTATTCATGAGGATTGTGTCTAAACTCTTAATGGTGGACCATGATTTTGGAAAAAATAGGCTCTATCTTGGTGCAGTCATGGTAGGAGGGTTCTAGAAGGAATGGTCCAAACCGTGCAGCAATGAGTCAACACAATAGAAATAATATAATAAATTGATATGTGAACATGAAATCTCATTGGATTAATAATATTACATGCAACATAGGCCTCAAGGGTGAATATCCAGCGCTCACAAGCCTGTCACAAGGGTTTTCAACAATATAAATGGCCAATTGGCCTTATTACATGCCCTCGAAGGGTTTATGTGAAAAATGTATTGATCCTAAAATATCTAACCTAGAACTGATGATCTACTATGATTACAAATGCTTATAAATATGCTTCTCAAGCTCCCATATAGGTCCATGTCGACCACAAGGGTTATTAACCTAATGAATGATCATACATGAAGATCAACCTAAATATCAAAAGATAACTCCACATGAAAATACGTGACTTGTGAATCTCCAAGATAGGTCAAAGTTGACCCAAGATGCTTGTATGATGTCCTATTAAGCTCTGCATGATTTGTAATAGGTACGCACTAAGAAATTTGGACCAAGTCGGCCCCAAATGCTCTAACTAGAAAGCACAGTGAAATTTTGAGAGTGATAACTTTTGATATATTCTACAACTGTAATGATGTGAAATATGGATATGTGATATATGTCAACATGTAGATGTTATATCCTACTCTACAAGTTGAGAAACAATGATGCGGTAAAATGTGGAATGAAATATTGAATGTAATTCAAGAAAATAACTATTTTTGGTTGATATAGGAGTGCTTTACAACTAGGGATGCTCCTGCATCAAACATCATAGGTTGGAAGAAAATTGAGTCCCTCACTTTCTAGGGCTAAGAGGAAAACCAAGATGGTCCTCCTCATCTTGAGAAATCCATGATGAATCCTCCACCATTCTACCTCTCCACTTCACAAGATATTCTTTGTACTACGTGTTCCTAATTCTCCTTATGGTTTTGGTATCCAAAATATTCTCAATCTCCTATGGTTCCTGATGTGGTAACTGATCCTTCAAATCTACTTCATCACTACTACCTCCTAACTATCCTTCATGAAACTCATATATTTATGCAACAATGAAAATAGGTGATATACCCAATGTCTCTAGTAACTCCACTTCATATGCATTTCTAGAATCGAACTTCCTAAGTATCTTACACTGTCCAAACTTCCCCATATTTAACTTAATGTATGTACCAATTGAAAATATCTCCTTCCTCAAATATACCATTACTTCATCTCCCACAACAAATTCATTATGTCTCTAGTTTTCATATGCCTTCTCCTTATACTAATTGTTCATGTCTATTAAATGCTTATGAACCTGATTATGCAATGTCTCCATGAGGCCTACAAACTCTTCTACCCCCGCACTCCTTTTATTCTCCATATTGATTTCCCTTAACTCTACAACTACTCTAGGATTTACTCTGATAACAGTCTGAAATGGTGTCTTCCCTGTACTTTGGTTCACTGAATTATTATATGCAAACTTTTCATATGGTAAAACTATATCCCAACTTCCTGCTTTATCTCGAACCAAACATCTCAACAAATTACCCAAACTTATGTTCACTACCTTTGTTTTTCCATCTATCTATGGGTGATATGTTGAATTTAACTTCAAATCTATTTTCATATTCTTTCATAATTTCCTCCAAAAATATCCAATGAATTTGGTGTCTTTGTCTGAAACAATACTCTTAGGTAATCCATGCAATCTCACAATCTCTTTGAAAAATAAGTTAGCAACATGCACGTCATCATTAGTCTTCTTACAAGAAATAATATGTGTCATTTTAGAAAAAAATTCCACTACTACCATAATAGAATCATAACCTCTTTGTGTTCTTGGCATACCCAAAATGAAATCCATGCTTATATCTTCCCAAGGTCTCTTTGGTACTACCAAAGGCTTGTACAATCCAGTATTCTGACTGCTCCCTTTTGCAACTTGAAAATTTTTACAACTTTGAGCACACTTCCTTACATTCTTATATATCTACAGCGAAAAATAATGTTCACTCACCAAAGCTATTGTCTTATCTACTCCAAAATATCCTACTAAACCTCCACTATGATTTTCCTTGATCAAATTCTCCCTCATTGAACTCCTCAGTATACACAACTGATTTCCTTTGAATAACATCCCTTCTTGAATGAAATAGTCCAACCATTAGCTTTGGTTTGTAACTATAGGTTCTTTACACGCACTCCATGCTTCACCAAAATTTGTATCATCTTCATATGTATGTTTCAATTCTTCAAATCCCAATACTCCCACTCTCATCTCTATCAAAAAATTCCTCCTTCTACTCAAATGCATCTGCAACCTTTTTTGACTTGCCACTCCTATTCTTCAACACAAATGTATAACTTTGTAAGAATTCAACCCACCTCATATGTCTTTGATTCAAATTTCCTTGACTATTTAGATATTGTAAAGCTTGATGGTCTATATACAACACAAATTCCTTAGGCAACAAGTAATTTCTCCACTTCTTCAAAGTTTGAATTGTGGCATAGAATTCCTAATCATAAACTAAGTATCTTCTTTTGGCATCATTCAACTTCTCACTGAAATAAGCTATAGTCCTTCCTTCTTGACTCAACATAGCTCCAATTGCATTTTCACTTGCATCACAATCAACTTGAAATACCTTGTCAAAATCCGGTAATGCTAACACTGACTGCTTTGTCATCTTTTGCTTCAACAATTCAAAACTTCTTTGTGCTTCGAATGTCCACTTAAAGTCCTTCTTATCTCCTCTCATTTTCTCTATCATGGGGTTACAAACACTACTTAAACTTCTAATAAAATTATGGTAGAAACTAATTAATCCATGGAATGATCTAACTTCTCCAATGTTTATTGGTGTAGGCCAATCTAAAATTGATTTCACTTTCTCAAGTTCCATCTTCAATCATTCAACAAAAATAACAAATCCAATATATACTAATTTTTTCTTCATGAAACTACACTTCTTGACATTGGGTGAAGCCACATAAGTGGTTTACACTTTTGAAGAGGAAGGAAATTTGAGAAAAAATGACCCCATGGCAAAAAAATTGGTTTTAGGGGTTCGCATGAACCTAGATGTTCGACCGAACCAGGGTTTGAGCGAACCCACTAACTATTGGGCCCACATTTCCCGCCGAAAAAATAAAGGAAATGTGCATATTAGGGGGGGTTCGCATGAACCAGGGTTCGAATGAACCCTGGTTCGCTAGGCTAGAACCCCCCTGGTTCTAGCGAACCCCCTTTTTCCCTAATTTTTTAATTTGTACACACAAAAAACCTAAAATTTTACGCTTTCAAGCTCTGGTTGGGGATGAAAATGGGGGAATATTTAGAAACCAAACTTGGAATCGAGTAGCCTTCAGAACGATCTATCCAATGAATATAATTTTAGTATGTTTTGGTTTTATTATCTATCTATTTTTTAAGTTTTATTAAATATAGGTTTTTCATCGTAAACAAAAATCTTTGTTCTGCACAAGTGGAAAAATAGAAGATTATTAAAAAAAAAATTTAAAAATATGAGTGCACCAGACATTGAAGTCCTTGATCCAACAAAAAAAAAGAGAAGAATTTCGATACATACAGTAAAAGTTATGCGTTATACGGTCGCGCTAGGTCTGAATTGTCATTTGATTGACTTTGAAACTTGATTAAAGAAAAAATATTCAATAAAAAACTATCTAACCAAGTGGAAGCACTAGATATCGGAGTTAGAAATCTAAATTTGAAAGAATTGGAATTTTATCCTTCATGGAAAAAAGTTATCGTTATACGATTGTCGGTCCTTTTTAAAAATGTTTTTGAAAAACCAATTTTGTGGGAGATGGAAAAAGAAGTGCAATCTGATTCCAAAAAAATTGAAAAAAATATTTTTAGAATCTACAGACAAAATGTGACAAGACTCTAGTTTACATCATCTTCAAATTCCTTACGGTTTAATCGTTATAGGTGCCCGAATGTGGCGATTGTGTTAAAAAAAAAAATATCAGTGTCCAGTTAGGCCAAAAAGTGTAAACCACTATTGTGGGATCACCCCATTAATCAAAAATTTCTCTTCTCTCAACCTCTACAATACTTTCTAGATGTGCCACGAAGGTTCTTCTCTAGTCTTACTAAAAATTGGAATATCATCCAAGTAGACAATGACATACCTACCCAAGAATTTCTTCAATACCTCATTCATTAATCTATGAAAGTGCTCAACGCATTGGTCGATCTAAAAGGCATTACTAACCACTCATACAATCCCTCATTATTCTTAAATGTGGTCTTATATTCATCTCCTTCTCTGATTCTGGTCTGATTATATCCACTCTTGAGATCAATATTTGTAAAATATTTTGCTCCACTCAAACAATCCATAATGTCATCCATCCTTGGAAATGGAAATATATACTTGATAGTGATCTTATTGATTTCTCTTGAATTGGTACACATTCTCCACTCCCCATCTTTATTTGGTGCAAGTATAGCAGGTACCACACATGGGCTCAAACTTTCTCTAATCAATCCTTTCATCAACAACTCATTTTATGTGTTGCTTTGTTTGGAAAGCTTTCTCCTAGTATGAGATCTATATGATAATTGATACTTCGAATTCCAGGTAATCCCTCAGGTACATTCTCTGACATGATGTCTTCATACTCTATCAACAATTCTACAACTTCTTTCTGTAGTGGATCTTCACCCTTGGCTATCTCCAAACTACCACCCTTCTTTGGAATCAATGAAAAACACATATTCTCATGTCTCAAACCATGAAGGAAATTTCTGCCATCTACCAAACATAGTCTGTAAATGCCACAAACTTCAATCTTTTCCTCCTCTTCTAAAGGAATCAACTTGATTCTCTTTCCATTTGATGTCACAATATAAGTATTTCTTCTTCCATCATGAATTTCTTTCTTATCATATTTCCATAGTCTCCCTAACAGTAAATGACATGCATTCATAGGCATAATATTGCACAATACTTCATCCTTATATGACCAAATATGAAATTTCACCAAACATTGTTCATTCACCAATATCTTATGCTCATCTTGAATCCATGCTATCCCATAGGGGTTTGGAAGTTTCAATCTCTTTAAATCCAACTTGGTTACCATCTCTTCTGAAACTAGATTATCAATACTACCACTATCGATGATAACTTTACATACCTTTCCTTTGTACTTACATCTAGTTCTAAATATATTTTTTGTCTATGATGGTTCTTCAGTCACTTCCTCATGCATAAAATCTCTTCACATTACCAATGGTTCTCCTTTCTCAAGTTTTCCAACTAAATTAGGGGATCCAACCAGTTCATCAATATAATTTTCTCTTCTGGTATGCTCAAGTTTCTTTTTAGTACTTCCTTAATGACACTTGAATGCTCTATGTCCTTCAGCTCCACACTTGAAACAAGTTCCTCTGAATGGTCTTCTCTCATATCTTCCTTGAGTTCTTTGAAATCCATCATTGTGGTAAGAATTATAACCTCCTCTGTTACTATTGTAGGAATTTCTATCTTCTTTGCCTCTACAATATGAATCAACATCCTTTCCTTGACTCCGATAGGGTTTTACTTCTTGGTTCTACTCCACATAGGGTCTTCTTTCTCCGGATTGGGTTCCACTCGTCTAAAATCTTCCTCTTGCACTCCTTTTCCTTTGTTCAAATTTCTTGTTTAGCTTCTCTTCCACTTTCAATGATGCTTCCTCCGTTGATGTCATTTTTATCAAGCTCAATTCTTCTTGAATGTTTGTTCTCAGTCCATTGATGTATCTCACAACCTTTTCTTTGCTCACTTCACTATGAGTGGTTCTTATTATCATCTTGTAGAATTCTTCAGTATATTCCTTCACAAATCTCTCCTTTTGTCTCTAGTTCTATAATCTCTTCAAAAATTCAAGTTCATAATCTACTGGTATGAATTGATTCTTCAACTTTGTCATCATTTTGTCCCATTTGATGATTCTTTCTTTGCCTCTTCAATTTTGGTCTTCAATTTCTTCGTAATCAAAGTATTCTTCCATTTCATTGATCCAATCAATCAACTCTTCAAGATTCAAATTTCTCACATAATTTTGAATTTTAATTCTAGGTTGCTTGCTAATATTTGAGATCACTTTCAACATTTTTACTTGATCTGATTCTTCTTCTTCTTTATCTAGGGTTTCTACATTTTGATTTGCATTTTTTGCGTCATCATCACTTTCATCATTATGCCTAGGGTTTAGGCCTCGCCTTTGATCTTCTTCAACATCTAACCTTTAACTCACATCTCGCACATCACCTCCAACATCTCATCCATTCTTCTAGTAACATTCGCCATAGCAGGTGCTCTCCTTGGTGGTATATCTCCCTCTGAATCTGTACAACTACCTCAATTCGGTGATCTGGCTACAAGGGTTTCAATTGCCTCGCAATTGGCAACTAGATGAAAAAAATATAGTCTGCTTTATGTTGGCGATATGTTCACCTCAAGGAATTCCTTCAGGAATTGAAAACTCACGCTGATACCACTTGGTGCAGTCATGGTAGGAGGGTTCTAGAAGGAACAATTTGAACCGTGCAACAATGAGTCAACATAGTGGAAATAACATAATAATTGATATGTGAACATGAAATCTCATTGAATTGATAATATTACATGCTACATAGGCCTCAAGGGTGAATATACAAGGCTCACAGGCTTTCCACAAGGGCTTCCAACAATACAACTAGCCAACGGGCCTTATTACATGCCCCCGAAGGGTTTACGCGAAAATGTACTAATCCTAAAACATCTAACTTGGAACTGATGATCTACAATGATTAAAAATTATTGTAAATATGCTTCTCAAGCTCCCATATAGGTTTGCATCGGCCACAAGGGTTAATAACCCGATGAATGATCATACATGAAGGTCAACCTCAAAATATGGAAAGATAACTCCACGTGAAAAGACGTGACTTGTGAATCTCCAAGATAGGTCCCAACTAACCCAAGATGCTTGTAAGATGTCCTATTAAGCTCTGCATGATCTAGAATAGGTCTTCACGAATAAATCTGGACCAGGTCGACCCCAAATGCTCCGACTGGTAAGCACGGTGAAATTCTAAGAGTGATAGCTTTTGATAGACAACTACAAATAATGTGAAATCTAGATATGTCATATATGTCTTGATGTGTAGATGCTATATCCTACTCTACGAGTTGAGAAACAATGATGTAGTAAAATGTGGAATGATCCATTGAAACTACTATTGAATACAAGAAAAGAAAAGAACTATTTTGGTTGATACAAGATTGTTTTACAACCAGGGATGCTCTTGCATCATATCTTCATAAATGGAGGTTGGGCTTCAATTTGGCATTGTCTTTCATTTCTAGGATCCCTATATAGAATAGAGTTCCTAGATTACCTTTGGAGTTCTAAGAAGAGGAGGTGTTGATTGTATTGTTAATTATTTCGGTCAACTTGTGACTATTGATACAATTACAAAATCTAGGTCATGTTTTCTCTTTGTTACATATTTTTCTTATGTCAATAGGATAAAACACTCTTGTCTTTGGTTGTTTTATTTTTATTTTTTGTGAATGGAAGAAATAAAGTGTGCTTGAATATATTCTAAATTTGTTTGTCTCATATTTTCCATAAAGTGGGTGACTCTTCAATGACTTGTATACTAAAAATTGGTCCACAAAAGGTTTGGAGAAACAATTTTCATCTTGTCTAATTTAGGTTGTTGTTGACCAGACTATATTAGTTAAGGCCAACCATTCTAAAGAAAATAATATTGCGGAGAATTATATTATTGTGGTTAAGGATTTGTTCCCTCCCATTGGGCCCTCACCTAAAAATGAATCAAGAAATTTGGGGTTGATGACCCTTGGTTGTTTATCGATGGATTTTGTGGTTGCATTGTCATGTCTAAACTAGCCTTTCTATAAGGATTTAGGCTCTTTCAAAAACCCACATTTATCCAATATCAAGAAAATCAATTCACAAAACATTGGCAAGGGTGACCATTTTGTGATGTACATTTCACTCCCTTCATAATCAACTTGAATTTTTCACTTAATTCTTCACAAAAAGATAAGGAGAAACGCTTGTCTTATTGAAAAAACTTTGGAACATAAGTTGCGGCATATGTAACATGATTTAAATCAAGTTCAAAATTTAACTAGGGTAGACAAACCAATATAACAAAAGTTTTGAATAATGATCCTTGAAAGTTACCTTTTCAAGTTACCTATAATGATCATTCCTTTATTGAAGAAATGGGAAGTGGGGCAATAACAAGCCATTTCATGAATATGTAAAAGGATTTGTAAAATAATACTAACCTAGCTTGTCAAATCCAACCTTACTTTTCTTTGTTAAAAGTGGTGGCGCATTTCTTACAAGGATTCAAAACCAAGCTCCAACGTTCTTCATAGTTGATTTAATAAGAACAAATCCTTTTTTGTAATTATATATTATTAAGCTGTAATAATTATCTTGTTCATTGATGTAAATACCATAAGCATTTTAAAAAAAACTAATCTAAATTAAAAATAATAAAAGGCACTCCTAAATTCTGAGAAAATCAAGAATTTGCAAAAGAAAATGAGGAGAAATCAAAGCATCCAAAAAGAAAAAACTTTAGTCATACCTTGATTTCCACTCTCCTAAATTGGAAATGTGTCTTGTCCCATTGCAAAGATATTGGAGGCATTTCCAAATATTAGGAAACTTCAAATGATGTTACAAGATATTTTTATATGAATTCCAAAAATTTGTTA
This sequence comes from Sequoia sempervirens, assembly GCA_007258455.2. Taxonomy (NCBI): domain Eukaryota; kingdom Viridiplantae; phylum Streptophyta; class Pinopsida; order Cupressales; family Cupressaceae; genus Sequoia; species Sequoia sempervirens. The sequence continues at coordinate 144,599 of VDFB02384538.1, forward strand.
AAAATATTATTAAATATTTCATATAAATTACATTGACATTGCTAAAGAAGTAAAGAAAAGTAGGTAATATATGTAATTTTGTAAAAAAATTGTATAAAATTTTGCAAGTTATTTTGATGCAAGGATTTTTTTTATGAATAGTGTTTATATTATTATTTATATCCTGCAAATTTATCGCTAGCAATTCATCGAAGGAAAATTCACCGTCAGCAATTCACCACCATGGAAAATTTACCGACGAAAATTCACTGCTATACTGTTACACATACTTTAAAAATGGGTTGAAAAAATCACACCCTAAATCTAAACTGAATTACATAAATTGAATTATATTTTAAATTAAAAAAAGAAGATGATTCACTTATGAATGCAAAGATTATAGTAAGAAAAGATAATATTAAGAAGGCTAAGATGCCATGTGCACAGAGGTATTATCAACTGATTGAAATGGTAAAAGGAGGATGCTCCATAGTAGTAGCTTGTGCTAATGAACTAGATACTATAAATATAAGACACTAAATTTTTTGTAGTGATGCTTCTAAATTGTGAGAGAAACCTTATATGCTTCACATTCTTCCCCACAAAAACAGGGCCATAATGTTGACAGAATAGAACACTACTAACACCAAAAACCCATGAGCCCAATATAGGAATGGAAAGACAAAGAACTAGTGACAAACAAGAAAATAAGGTATTTTATTCACAAAGCTGAAAATAAAACATCAAGTGCCAAGGTGATCTGTAGAAGCATTAAGATATGAAAGAATTTAATAGAAGACTAAACTCTTAAGTTTCAGCTCAGCTATTTCAGCTAATTATCAACAATCAAAGCTTATTTCGTAGATTTGGTGACAACAGTTAAGCAATTTATTCTGGTGGACTTAGTGCTGAGATGGAGCAGTTACCATGATAATAACCCAAGTTCAAACCCTCCTATGCAAGCTTCCCATGTAAATTGGCCATGAAGATGCAAGGCAGCAACCAACAGAGTGAAAATCTTTTGGCCATGAAGATGCAAGGCAGCAAACCAACAGAGTGAAAGTCACATGAAAGATTTTAGTAGAATAATTATCCTCAGAAGTTCCTTTTATCGGTGTGCTCACCTCATGCAGTTAGTCAGCAAAAAAATATTGCTTCTCTTTTCAGTGATCAAATAAAAACAATTGAGCAATTGTGTGAGTTAATGTTCCCCAGAGAAAACCAAGGTCCAAACATCTTTCCTGTAACATTAAAGAGTTATGATTCTTCACAGTATTAAACAGAAGAATTTATGTGGACAAATAGAGACCCATTGAGATATCTCTAAAATTTCTTCATAATTGTTTCTATTGAAAGTTGGGATGCTTGGAAAGCATTATAAAGCCAGCCTGCTATGCTAACATCAAGAAGCTTTAGAATTATTCTAATCTCTTGCACAGCTCTTCATCTTAACAACAATTCTGCTTTACTCTGCCTGCAAGTAGTCATATGTGATCCCATTATTTCCCCCCTATCATTTATAAGAAACAAGATGAAAAATCTTATCTAACATGAATCTACTTGCTTGTAATATATCAAAATGCAAATTTCACCCAGGGTTCTAGGAAAATTCACCACCAACAATTTACTGTCAACAAATTCACTTCCAACAATTCATCATCCTGAAAAATTCATCTCGTAGAAAATTCACCACCAGCAACTCATATCATATTACTGATGACGAATTTTCCATGAGATGAATTTGTCATGGCGATGAATTGTTGATGATGAATAGTTAGAAGTGAATTTGTTCACAGTGAATTGTTGGCGGTAAATTTGCCCGAAGCCATCACCCAGTATGTGCAATCAGTAGGAAATAAATATGTCCCTGCATTAGTCTTCAAGGGGCTCCCCACTATTCAATTAAGTTCTCAAGCTCTCCAATATTCAATCAAGTTCTCATGAATTTGATCATCAAATGAGAAGTCCAGATCACAACCATCGATCATGTTCTCATGAGTTTGATCATCAAATGAGAAGTCCAGATCACAATTGAATCCATCCTTCTGCCAATCAGCTACATCTCCACAGACTTCATTAGAACTGCTGTTCACTACCAAAGGTGGCCCAAATAGTGCAAATGCATCATCATGAATTTCAATAGTTCCATGATCTGCTTGATTCACCCTGGTCTGTTGGTGAGTATGTGAACTTGGATTTAGTTTACTGAATCTATCTGCAATGAGTTGACCATCAGAATGCACATCAGTATTGTTGAAATTTCTGAATACACTACTGGGAGTGGGTTCACCTTCCTCATATATGCGCTGAGAAACTGTCTGCACTGAAGGAAAAGCAGAAGTGCATTGAGAACCAAATTCATTTATTGTCATGGTTGCTGTAAAAATGCCTTCTGCGCTGCCATCTTGCGGATGCAAATGGTCCAACATCCCTGCTACTTCATTTATCTGCGCATTCTCATCCATGGTTACTTGTACTTTAGATCTGTAAGGGCAGTTATTTGCATGTGAATTCCTCAATTAACTCGTAACTGATTGGCCTGGTTTTTGGCTTATGGAGTAGCCTAGTTTTTAATGTCCTTTCTTTTTCCTTTCATTGCTTTAATCCATGAAAGCATGAAAAAAAGTCTTCAACGCATTTGTATTTTTAGGGATTACATCAGCGCTTTAGTATGTACCCATAAGAGATAGAAAAGGACAGCAAAGCAATCGAGATTTGCCTATACACACCATTTGACCTCTTTGGAAGATTATACAAGTGAAGATTGTATAGTGGCCACAAAACATTGAACACAACACATAAATGGAAACAAAAGAGTATACACAATTTTGAATGTTTTGTATGGATAATGTGATAGCATTGCATAAGGAGAAGATAGAAGAAAATTCAATAGCATAGTGAGAGGTGGTTAAGAGCAGATAGTGTAGGAGAATGGCAGAGGTTTGGTTATGTCATGGTCATCGAAGTGTTTGATCGTAAGGATGTCATACAAGTTGATGAGTAGGGTGTAGAGTTTCAATTAGAATTAGTTATAGTTACTCTTAAGTATATTTACTTGACAATTTTGAGAGTAATCATAATATTACCATCTATAATACTAAACTTTAAGACAATTTTAAGGTTCGTGAAAATTAAAGATGGAATGGTGGCACTAACACAAATGTCAATCATGAGCAAAGTTTTTTTAATTATCCTATTGTTATGGAAGGGGACTAGTCATGCATCCTAACTTTGCACCCCTCAAACTCTTAAATGGTGAGTCAATTTTTGCAATAGCATGTCTTTGAAGGTAAATTAAGACCTTGTAACTATTGTTTGAAGTTTTGGGCATCAACAATGTAGCCACATCAATTAAGACTTCATTGATTTTTTTGAAAACATCCAAAAAAAGTTAGACCAAAACAAGTACATCAACGCATGTATTATCAATCTTTTTATGTGTTACCATTTGATTGGTTGTTTCTTTTCTCTTATGTGTGAAAATGAATACTTTTATCCATGTTTTAGTTACAATCATAATGGTTACTAGTGTTTTAACTTTACAAGTATTAAGTAAAATTCAAAAAAGAGAGCCCTTGCAATGCAACACTATAGCAACTATTGGTGCGTGGGTAGCTATGGTAAAATAATTAAACAATAACAATCAAATAACTATACAAGGATTAAATTAGTTTGTGCCAAAAATTATTTGAAGTAAAGCACTGAAATAAACTAAAATTAAATAAATAAAACAAGGGTAATTAGTTGGGATCGAATAAGTACAAAATATAGTTTAAGTTGCATTTTTGTCAATGCACAAGAAATTAGGGGTAGTCAAACGTATGATTGAGAATCTAAAATTTGATTATGTTGTTGTTTTGGATCACTTCTAGGATACATAGAAGTGATCTACACAACTACAAAAGTGGTCTATGTAACTAAGGTTTTAACACAATCCCACAAATCTAAAAATTTATGCATTAAATTGATCTTTACAAACTTGAAAACTTGGCTCAAATGCTTGTGACCTACTCTATCTAACAATGTTTAGAAGCACCTCTGGAGAGTTTTTTAAGCAAGGAACTATTCGCCCTTGGTCAAAACCCTAGATGGATCATGTAATGTCTCAAGCCAACACACTCAGAACAGAACTTGATGGATTTTTTTTTAAACAACATCGATAATGCAACAATGGCATGTTGCACTTGAATGACAATGTGCACACAAATGTCGCAATGACACAACAACAAGAACAAGACAACCTCATCATTGCATAAGCAAGGTGGCAACAATAGAAGACTATCCAATCTAGGATAAATCCTTCATGATGAACATATGAGAGAGAGAGAGAACAACACCTACACAACAATTGATTACCTAACCCTGATTGCATTCTCTTGCAACACCATACTAGAATAGGATGAGGGAAACACCAACCTCCAATCCTTATTCAAGTACACTTAAACAACTCTAAATACAGAGACAAAACTTCACAAGAGGTTTCCTAACCAAGAGGCACAACTCACCACAAGCAGGAATGACGACGAGTCACTTCTAGACAATCTCACACATCCCAAGATATCTTGTTACAACACAACAACATATAAGAGGAAGAAATACTCCACAACACCTTATGACCTATGAAGAATGTTGAGAACATTAAAAATACCAACTAAGAAGGTTTAACTTAGTGAACAACAGGGCTGCCTAGATGTAAGACTAGGTTTCCTAGCTATGAAATATGACTCTTATGCTCATTTTAAGCAACAAATAAAATAGTCCCATATTTCTTTTAGCATTTAAACATCATGGGAAATATAAGCATAAATATATCATGTTTGGTACCAACATCGATAGACACAAATGATTAAAATACTCTTTTCTTCTACAAGTTTACATCCATCTCCAAAGAGAGGTTCTTAAACATCAATATTATAATTTTATGAATAAACATCTAGAAATACATGAATTAAATTTGAGAGCTCATGATGTCATTTCATTCCTCGACCCACAAACCTTTCCAATGCTACATTGGGAAAAGTCAACCCTTTGGGTCAGATTTTCCTTGGGCATTGGTTGATGATCATTTCATGCCAAAGACATGTTTTTTTGAAAAGGTAAAAAAATTTCACACATTTTTGGTCATGCTCTCCATTGGGTTTGCACATGTTTCTAATGTAGAGAGCTAAATAACAATAAAATTATTCAAAGAAATCAGATTTACAAAGCTCTCACAACTCACTGGTAACCACTTCATAGGAAAATAAATCCTCACACCAAATATAAATTTCTAGTTTACAACTTGTAACCAGTGGTTTCAAACTCAAATTAATTCTGGAAAATGAACTTACAATCAGTCCCAAATGAGCAATGGGCTGCGACAATCCCTTACATGACTCCAGGAAAATACAAAAATAAATGATTTATAGCAGCAAATCAATTCTACACAACAATTTCTCTCAACACCTGCAATTTAACAAAACTTCTTGCGCAATTTCAATACAAAAAAATCTGCAACAACTGGTGTTCTTCAAACCTCTATAAACAACCTCCAATTTGCAATAACACTCTTTAGAATCCTTCCTGAAGATAATCCACGCCTTCTTGTGCCTTCTATTATCTGGAAGAATTAACTTCAAAAATGAAATTCATTTTCAATAAAACAAACTCAAGCTTTCATGAAATGCAAATGAAATTTCATTTCGGTGAATTTTGCTTCCATTCCAAAGGAATCTTCCAAAAATCCATGCCCAACTCTTGTATTTCTCCAAAATAATTAAAATGCATTAAAATATTGAATAAAATAATTCTTTCCAATTCCACAATCAGTTGTGAGTGGAAGCATGCTTTAATTGTTTTTCCTGCTTTCATGAAATAAAGGAAAAAGTTGATTTTCCCAAACTAGGCATCCACTTCCACGTCCCCTATTTTTTAGGAATCTTGAAATTTAAAATTTGGAGTTACATAATAAATTGGAAGCCTCTCAAGACCCCTCGCCCATACTTGCTTTTTCTAGCTTTTTGTTTTTAAAGCGTTTTCTCCACTTTCTCCCTTTATCCAGATTGCTCCAAATTTCAAATTTAACTTGCAACATGAAATGGCATCCAAATTCACAACAAAAATTATGAATTTCATTAAAAAAACATGAAATTCAAGTCACACCAAAAATTGCAATTAATTAAAATAATAAATCTCTTTCTTAGGTGACACAGGATTGGCACTAAGCCATAGATGCTCCTGCATCAGTTTCAATAAAAATATATAAAAAATACCATGATGATGTTAAGCTCTCTCTTAGCTATCTAACCATACAATTTTTTTCACATTTTGATTGTGTTAAGATTTTCATCTTTAATTTCTTTTGTTAGTGTGTTGGTTTTTGAAATTTTGGGTATAGTTTTTACTTATTCATCAAATTTTGAATCAAATTACATTTTTAGAAACTAGACTCCATTGTACACATATTGAAAAAAATATTTTTGATTATTTTTCAAAAAATTTAGGGGGACCATGCTCAAATTTCTATTTTTTAGGATGTGTCCACTTCAAAAATTAGTAAAAAATAATATATTCATTAAAAATTAGTTGAAAATCTTACATAAACTACATGGTGCTAGCTAATTTCTCACCAAAGTGATTCTTGAATTTCTAAAAAAAGGTTTGTTGGATATTTCTGATATGTGGTTATCATTGATGTCAACACTATTGGTATTAATGTCTTTAAGGTTGTATATGTCGAGGATATTGAGAAAATTGTAATAAAATAAGTTGCAGGTTGTCAGTGGTGCAGTGAAGTTCAGCATGGTGGCTAGTTCAGTATATTGATGATAAGAGGTTGTGGATTAAAGGGTTTGTTGACAAGTATATCTAGTTTATCCACATGAAGTTTCAAAGGTTCACATGAAGATTTGATTGAGTTATGAATATTTGTGTTCTGACAATTGTTATGTTGCTTTAGTTGGTGTTCCTGACAGAAGATGATTTGATTATAGTAATTTGATTTGTTGTGGATGCTTCTATGGTGATTCATGATGCTTGTGGATGTTTCTAGATTGTTCTCTATTTGTGTTGTTGGTCCACATTGATCGTTGTGTTTGCGATTGGTGATTTTCTTTTGTGAGTTCATGTTTTTCATGATCATGGATGACAGGGTGATCGTAGTGTGTTGCAAATCTTCGAGGCATAATTGTTTAAGATGTTTCATGTTCGATACATGTTGTTATGGGTCCTTAATATGTTTTGGCCAACATTTTTTGGTGCGCATTGATAATTGTTTATTGATTTGGGTAGACTATTTGTACACATTTTATATTTTGTTGGGCCGACAAGTAGTTGATGTTATCCTTAGTTGTGGATATATATGATCGATTGTTTATACCATTTGACGGTATGGTGTGTGACGTATGCTAAGTGTTGTGTTTGAATAATGTTCTAATCTTTCGAAGGTAGAAGTAAAGAGTGAATAAGAGTGAGAAGAAATTGTTTATGTGCTTAACCGGAACTGTAATCAGGCATTAGAAGTTGCTATTTTCTCAGTTCAAAATCTTCAAGATGTAATCTGAATGTGACTGTAAGACAGTGAGTCTTCTTTTGGGCAGTAAGCCTTTTGTATTTGAGCAGTGATCTCTAGGTAGTTTTCCTGAATGCATGTGCATTCCCCATTTATAATCCTTTTATACTTTTAACAGAGTATAATCTTGTGGATTAACCTCCACCATGGTTTTTCCCCTAACAGGGTTTCCACGTAAAAAATTCTTGGTGTTATGTGTATTTTTGATGTGGTGACGGTTTATGTTGAAAAATGAGGTTTTTCTTAGCTTAATACTCTGTAAAACTTTAATATTGCTGATCTAAGTAAGATTTTTCTTTGTTACATATATTCTTTGTGGGTGATTATCTTGATTAATCCATTTTACCATTGTAGAATGTAGATAGAAGTTGATAGAACTAGACAGGATATTAGAAAGATTACACAAGATATAATGTGGAGAAACCCTTTCGGGAAAAAACTCCACCAAGAATTATTCTATTATTCAATCTATGAATTACAATAGCTCCAATTCTTGCTTGAGAATGCTTCTTCTTTCTTTACCAATCTTCTTCACACCTGCAAATAACAATTATGAAAACTCTCTTCAACTTGAATGAGATATAGAGACAATATGCAACCTTGTAATCTCCAAATGGTGATACTTACAATGCACAAGCACAAGCCCTTGAAAAGGTATGCCATATTGCTTCAAGTTGAGTTATTATGTGAAGACTAAAGCTTACAACATGTGCTTCATGCATTTGGGCATCCCAAATTGAAGCTACAACTTATCCTTCACTTTGGTGATAATTCCAAAGCTCTTCCTCAAAGTTGGTGCCCATAAGTAATCCTACTTAACTGAGCCTTCATAAATATCTTATCATGCAAGAGAGGTAAATCCAAGAAAGCATCTTGGGCGCCCAAGTTGGCTCCAAGTGATTTCTAATTAACTTAAACATTTACTCAACACCATTCATGCAAGAATGGTCATCCCCTGTTAACTAGAGGTAGTCCTTGTTATCTTTCATACAACTCAATGTTATTAGCCATGCATTCCAAGTTAACTGAAGTTAACTAACATACAACTGAAACTAATTGAAGACAAGTGAACCATAACTGAACTGAACTAAACTAAACTAAACTAATTCTGAACTGAACTAAATTGAACTCAACTAATCTGAACTGAACTGAATTGAACTTCAAGCATGCAAACATCAAACCCTAACTCCTAGGATCTTTACATGCATTCATAAGTGTTAACTATTACTCCATATAGTTAATTGAACATAAAGTGACTGTCACCTTACCATGTGGGTGCCCCATGTGCCCATATTATTTAGGAACTCACTATGGAGGCCCTCACATGCTCCTTACATCTAGAATTAATTACAAATTTCAATATTCATGATTATTTCATCAAATATTAATCTCATCCTAATCTTAGTTTTATGCTTTCATGTTTATTTATCAGATCTAAGAATAAGTTTAATAAATATAATTTTTGTCACAACTGATTCACCCCCCCCCTTTCAGTTGTCTGCCCTTGTGTTGCCAACAATTGGTATCAGATTAGGTTCCTCAAAAGAAGTTTAATAGCTTGAGGTGATCTGGGATGGCGACATATAAGAAGGATAGTTCGAGATTTGATGGAACTAATTATTCTTTGTGGAAGACTCGAATGGAGTGTCAACTGAGATGCATTGGTGAACCTTACTAGACAATTACAAAGAATAGGTATATCATCCCACAAAATGGTCCTTCTACTACAAGTGAGATTAAGGAAGCTGAGTACAATATCAAGGCTAAGGAAGCATTGTTGAGTGCTCACTACTTCAGATGACAAATGTAATGGAGCTGAAGACTACTTATGAGATCTGGAAAAAGTTGGAAACTTTGTATGAAGGTGATACCCATGTGAAGATTGCTAAGTTGCAAATCCTAAAAGGGAAATATGAAATGTTGAGAATGGGTGAAGATGAGAACATCACTTCTTTTATGCAAAGAGTGAATGAATTTGTGTGTAGTATCAGATGTGTTGGTGGAATATTAGAAGAATCAAATATTGTTGCTAAAGTGCTCATATCCTTGCCTATTGCATACAAACACAAAGCTGCTGCTATTGAGGAGATCCAAAATGTGACAAATGTAACTAGAGACATGTTGATTGGTAAGCTTACTGCTTTTGAGTTAAGTGAGTTTGGTGAATCTCTTCCTAAGACAGAATCCGCATTCAAAGCTACTATCTCCGGAAAAGATAAGCAGAGATATGATCTCGGAGAAATTTCTTCTAGAAAAATGTCCAAGTATGAGCAGGAAATGAGAGAGATTGAAGAAGAAGAGAGAAAACTAGATGAGCTTGAAGCACTTATTGTCAAGAGGGTAGCCAGAGGATAAGGTAAGTATAAAGTTAAATTTCCTCTTAAATTTTTTTCTTGTAATAAGATAGGTCATTTTGCCTCAAGGTGTCCGGAAAGAGTTCCTAAGCCAAGACCTCACAAGCCTAGATTCCAAATAAAGTGTTATTATGTTGTTGATGAAGGTGTGACAGATGATGAATCTGATAAAGGGGATTTAAGTGAGGATGAATGGGTGTTTATTTCTATCAAGGAAAATGATCCAGTACCTACTGAATCTACTAGTTGCACAAATGTGGAGAAAGCTCTAGTTGCCAGAGTTGAAGAAAAAGATGAATGGCAGTGGATGATCTCATCACATGATAGGTGATAAAAGTAAATTTGTGAGCTTGGAAAAGTATGATGGTGGTGTTGTAAGATTTGGTGATGAAAAAGCTAGTGTAATCCATGGTAGGGGATCCATTTCTCTTGATGGTAAGCATAATACTGATGATGTTCTATATGTGGAAGGTTTGAAGCATAATCTCTTAAGTGTTGGACAAATGGTTGGCAAGGGATACAGTCTTCAATTCAAGAATGGAAAGTGTAGAATATTGGGGAGTTCTGGAAATGTGATTGCATCTGGTACAAAAACAAAAGGTAATATCTTTCACCTAAGTGCTACTGGTAAAAGTTGTCTGATTGCTCAAGTTGATGAAATTTGGTTGTGGCATAGGAGAATGTGTCATGTAAACTTTGATAACATTATCAAGATAAGTTCTACTCAGGTAGTGAGAGATCTTCCTAAGTTGATAAAACCTACTAATACTATATGCAAGGAATGTTAGTTAGGGAAGCAAACTAGAGTTTCTTTCTGGAGCAAATAGCATTGTTCAAATGAAGTGTTGGAGCTTGTGCATACTGAATTGTGTGTTCCTTCTAGAATTAGAAGTTTACAAGGAGACAGGTATTTCATGTTACTTATTGATGATTATTCTAGATTGATGTGGGTTACTTTCTTAAGGGAAAAATATGAAGCTCTAGAGAAATTCAAGATTTTTAAGGCTATTGTTGAGATAGAGACGGGTCTAAAGATTAAATGTCTAAGATCATATAGATGTGGTGAATTCACTTCCGGTGAGTTTAATTATTTTTGTGAAGAACATGGGATAAAGAGACAATTATCTGCCCCACGGACCCCTCAGCAAAATGGAGTTGTGGAAAGGAAGAATAGGACAATTCAAGAAGCTGCTAGGACCATGATGCTGAAAAGAAATGTTCTGCATATCTACTGGAGAGAAGCTATGATTACTGTCGTTTACACTCTCAACCAAGTACATGTCAAAGGTGATACCGGTAAGACTCCTTATGAGCTATGGTATGGTCATAAGCCTACTGTTAGATACTTCAAAATATTTGGGAGTAAATGCTATATCAAAAGAGATGAAGATATAGGAAAGTTTGATGCTAGAAGTGATGAAGGAATCTTTCTTGGTTATTCTACAAAAAGTAAAGCCTACCAATGCTACAATAAGAGATTGAGAAAAGTAATTGAAAGTGCTAATGTCAAGGTTGATGAAGACATAGTTAGATCATCCAAAACCTACGGATATGATTCAGATGATTAGAATGATAGTTCAGATAAAGGAAAGAAAGTTCAGAATCCAAATCAAGTTCAAATCATTCTAATGAATCAGGAAAATCAAGAGGAAGGAACTAGTGAAAGTGAAAAAGTGAGATCACAAGAGCCTAAAGTTCAAGAACACCCTAAGACTCCAAGGTATGTAAGACTAAATCATTCAGAAGATCATATTATAGGTGATAAGAACAAAGGTGTTCAAACTAGGAGAAGAATTATAGAAAAATAATGTTTGATCTCAAAGACTGAGCCTAATAGTGTCAATGAAGCATGCAAAGATGAACATTGGGTGGAAGCAATGAAAAAACTACTGCAAATTGAGAAGAATGATACATGGATTCTTGTTCCTAGACCTAAGGACAAAAATGTAATTGGAACTAAATGGTTCTTTTGGAACAAACTAAATGAGCAAGGTGATGCTGTTAGAAACAAAGCAAGACTTGTGTGTAAAGGATATTCTCAGATGGAAGGAATTGACTTTGAAGAAACTTTTGCTCATGTTGCTTGGATTGAAGCTGTGACACTATTTCTTACTTATGTTGCTTACAAAAACTTCAAGGTTTATCAGATGGATGTTAAGTCAACATTTCTAAATGGTGAACTGGAAGAAGTGTATATTGAGCAACTTGATGGATTTCAATTGACTGATCAGGGAGATATGTTTTGTCGGCTAAAGAAAGAATTGTATGGACTTAAGGAAGCCCCAAGAGCACGGTATGCCAGATTGTACAAGTATTTGTTGAAGCTTCAATTTAATAAAGGTACTGTTGATAGTAATTTGTATTTCAAGATTGATCATGATAAAGATTTGATTGTTAAAGTCTTTGTTGATGATATCATTTTTGGAGGAGATGATAGTTTGTGCATAAATTTTGTTTATGAGATGCAAAGTAAGTTTGAAATCTCTATGATTGGAGAAATGAAATTCATTTTGGGATTGCAAATTACTCAGCTAGATAGATGGATCTTTGTATCTCAGTCCAAGTATGTGAAAGAATTGCTAAAGAAGTTTGGTATGGAAGATTCAAAGCCAGTTGGTACACCTATGGTGACCGGATGTAAGTTAACACAAGATGATGATTCTCCTAAACAAATCAGACTAGATGCAGATCCATTATTGGTGGATTGCTCTATTTGACTCAAACTATACCTAATATCATGAATTTTGTATGCATTGTTGCAAGATTTCAAGTTGATCCTAAGGAATCTCATGTGACACCTGTGAAGAGGATTTTCAAGTACTTGAAGGGGACAGTTGATTTTGGCCTATGGTATCCTAAGAAGATGACCTTACTTTGAGTGCTTTCACTGATGTTGATTGGGCAGGATATGTGAATGATAGAAAGAGTACTAGTGATGGTGCATTTTTCTTGGGAAAAAAGCTAATTTCATGGTTAAGTAAGAAGGAAAATACCATTTCTTTATCTACTACAAAGGCAGAATACATTGTTGTTGCTAACAATTGTACTCAAGTATTGTGGATGAAGTAGATGTTGAAAGATATCAGAGTTTTTTATGATGAACCTATTACTATATTCTATGATAATTCAATTGCAATTAACATTTCTAAGAATATGGTGTTGCATTCAAAAACCAAGCATATATCTATCAAGTTTCACTTTTTGAGAGAGAAGGTGAGTGAAAAGGAAGTCAGATTGGAGTATGTGCCCACTAAGGAACAAATTGTAGATATCTTTATGAAGCCCTTGCCTAAGGATACTTTTGAGTATCTCAGAGGGAAGCTAGGGGTGGTTACCCCTCCTAATCAAAATTAAGATGTATTGACTTGCATCAGTTTGTGCATTCCATAGTCATATCTTGTGATCCAGATTGATGTTGTCATGGATGCTACTCAAGAGGAGTAGTTAGATGTTCAGAAATGTGGTTTAGAGGTTGTGTGGAGAAAGATAATGTGTATCTTTGTCATTGATGTCAAAGGGGGAGAAGAGTCATGTGAAAAAATATGAAAGAGTTAAGGAGAAAAGAGTCAAAATATAAGGAGGAGAAAGTGCTAAGAAAAAGTTGCATTGATGGTGTTTTTTTTTTCACATCATATGTTGCCATCAATACCAAAGGGGGAGGTTGTTGGATATTGTTGATATGTGGTTGTCATTGATTTCAACACTATTGGAATTAATGTCTTTAAGGTTGTATATGTCGAGGATATTGAGAAAATTGTAATAAAATAAGTTGCAGGTTGTCGGTAGTGCAGTGATGTTCAGCATGGTGGCTAGCTCAATATATTGATAATAAGAGATTTTGGATTAAAGGGTTTTTTGAAAATTATATCTAGTGTATCCACATGAATTTTTAGAGGTTCGCATGAAGATTTTATTGAGTTATGAGAATCTGTGTTCTGATAGTTGTTATATTGCTTTAGTTGGTGTTCTTGAAGGAAGATGATGTGATTCTAGTAATTTGATTTGTTGCAAATGCTTCTATGGTGATTCATGATGCTTGTGGATGTTTCTAGATCATTCTCTATCTGTGTTGTTGGTCCACATTGATCACTGTGTTCACGATTGGTGATTTTCTTTTGTGAGTTCATGCTTTTCATGATCATGGCCGACAAGGTGATTGTAGCATGTTGTAGATTTTCAAGGCATAATTGTTTAAGGTGTTTTGTGTTTGAGACATGTTGTTTTGGGTCCTTACTATATTTTGGCCGACATTGTTTGGTGTGCATTGATAATTGTTTATTGATTTGGGTCGACAGTTTGTACACATTTTATATTTTGTTGGGCCAACATGTAGTTGAGGATATATATGATCGATTGTTTATACCATTTGAGGGTATGGTGTGTGATGTATGTTGAGTGTTGTGTGTGAATAATGTTCTAATATTTCGAAGGCAGAAGTAAAGTGTGAAAAAGAGTGAGGAGAAGAAAGTGTTTATGTGCTTAACTGGAATTGTAATTAGGCATTAGAAGATGTTATTTTCTCAATTCAAAATCTTCTGGATGTAATCCGAATGTGATTGTAAGATAGTGAGTCTTCTTTTGGGCAGTAAGCCTTTTGTATTTGAGCAGTGAGCTCTAGGTAGTGTGCCTGAATGCATGTGCATTCCCCATTTATAATACTTTTATACTTTTAACAGAGTATAATCTTGTGGATTAACCCCCACCATGGTTTTTCCCCTAACATGGTTTCCACGTAAAAAATTCTTGATGTTATGTGTGTTTTTGATGTGGTGATGGTTTATGCTTTCATGTTTATTTATCAGATCTGAGAATAAGTCTAATAAATATAATTTATGTGACAACTGATTCACCCCCACCCCCTCTCAGTTGGTTTCCCTTGTGTTGCCAACAAGGTTAACATTTTAGGGGAGCACACAAGATGCTATGTTATGTTTTTTTTTTTAAAAAAGGACCACTTAGTGTGCTCCCCCATTTTTAAACCCTTAATCTTCACCATTTCAAAAAAAAATAGTAGTTTAGAAAGTATATTCAAAGCACTACAACTCTTGTTCTTGTTGTATCTTCAAATTTTGAGCATAACTATCTTCATTTTCTCATTGATTATCTTACTTTGCTGATTTAAAAAAAAAAAGTGGCATCTTAAGACCCCCTTTTTGTTTCACAACTTGGTAAGCTTACCCCATAAATTCTATGTTCTAATGGGTATGGGCTATAATTAGGGAAGGAGAAGTTCGAAAGTAAGAGAAGCAATTTTAAATTAAATTTGGTTTTTTTATTCAAGACTCCATGATGAATAGCTCAAATAATTTATCAATCATGATTTTCCAACCTCTACAAACATCTACCTTGTAAAGAATGCAGATAGCTTAAATTTTTTCCAGCCTTCCATGCCAAATGATAAAGACAAAGACAAATGTGTTCTACCAATAATGGATAACTTAGTTTTTTATTCAAAATATTATTTTTAGCAACAAACCATCTTGCAACTAGAGGTTAGAGCTATTTAGTGTAGTCAAGTCATGTCATACTCAAGGAAGTAGGGTAAGTTTCAAAATGTTTCACATTAGTATTTAGCACCATAAGTGGTGCAAAAAAATATCAATTGCACAAATAGAGGATTGGGAGATTAGATTCCAAATGACAATAGAGATAAGATTCTAGAATGTTCCTTAAACCTATTATCTATTTCCTATGGGCTTTGGAAGATAAATTAGGGAAATTCATTTGTAATACTTATGTGTGTCCTATTTTGTGAGTTCCTAAATTATGGGGCCTTGTGGATTATGTAATAAAGTTTTATTTCTTTAAGTGGTTGGTCAAGCATTGTGATTAAGGTTCTTTGGAGGAAAAATGAGGAGTTTGAAATTGTCTTATAGAGGGAAAGTGAATTCTCAAGTCTACTTAAGAAAAAGTCAAACATCATTGAGGATATCGATGTTTTATGAAATTATTCCCTCAAATAAGTTAGAAATGTTATTTGTTTTTCATTGTAGATTAGCGGATGGAAACCCCTTGATTTTCATAGGTGGTTAGTGGATGGAAACCCCTACTTAGTATTGATGAATTCCACAGAAAAGATTGTGTTTGAGCTTCAACAACCTTCAATTTGGGTGACTTCTTTAACACTTGCTTGTTTCAATGCCAAGAAGCTACACTTAGCACAAAGGGTTTATGGTTTATGGTGGCTTCTTTAGCACCCATTATTTTCAATCTATTTCATATTTTTACAATAATAGTTGTTACAATTTCTATATTAAATCCTAAATCAATTGTAAGTTAAAATAATTTTGAATCAATAAAGGGTGATCCCACAATATTTGTTTACAATTTTTTGCCAAACTAGACATTGAACTAAATTTTTTTAACTAAATCTTCACTTTCGGGCACCTATAGCGGCTAAACCGTGAGTAATTTGAAGATGATGCAAACTAGTGATTTGTGACATTTTGTTTGTAGATTCTAAATATATTTTTTTCAAAAATTTTGGAATTGGATTGCACTTCTTTTTCTATCTCCTTCGAAAACTAGTTTTTAATAGTAAACACCATTTTTAAAGAGTGACATTACTGGCTAACACAACTTTTTTTCTATGAAGGATAAAATTATAATTTTTTTGAATTTAGATTCATAACTACAAATATCTAGTGCACAGAATTGGTTTCATAGCATTTCATTAAAAAAAAATTCTTAATTAAGTTTCAAAGTCAAACCAGTTATAATTTAGACATGATTTACTGGATAAAACATAACTTTTTTTGTATGTATCAAAATTCAATTTTATTTTTTTATTTGATCAAGGACATCAATCTTTAGTGTATAGATATTTTCAGATTTTTTTTTTATAATCTACTATTTTTCCACATGTGAAGAATAGAGAGCTTGATTTTTGGTGAGAAACCTACATTCACAAGAAATAAAAAATAAATATAATAATCAAATTAATTTTTTTTTAGGGTGGGGGTCCTAGCTCGACTGGCTAAATATTTCATATTGTAGGAGGTTGGTCACGAGGTCTACTCTCCACCACTCCCATGGTACCGGAGGGTGTGTCGCACCAGCACCGCCGGTCACATTCAAAATTTTACTAGGCACACTGTAGTTTATAGGGTCGTATAAATCTAATCTCTACAAATACCATATATATATATATATATATATATATATATATATATATATATATATATATATATATATATATATATATATATATATATATATATATATATATATATTTAAAATTATACTTTTTGGAAAGCTTATAATAAGGACTAGATACTTAAAAAAAATTAAAAATTAAATGAATTAATTTGATCCTCCAAAAGGTAAATCAAAAGTTGTTTTTTATTAGCATTTTGATAGGTGTAAAGGAGACTCTGTTATAGGTATGGTTTAAAACTAGCAAGGTTCTATCCAAGGGGGTTTGATCTAAGGTGGTTTGATCAAACCCTCTTCAATTGGAATCCTCTAAATGGAACTTTTCAATATTTAAATCATTATATTTTCTAAAAATATTTGATTTCAGCAAAAATCAAGATCTCCTAGAAGTGTAAACCACTATTGTGGGATTACCCTAAAGAGTAGATGATTATTATGGTTTTCATTCTAATGGTTACCTTTCAAAGAGAATTCTTATACATTTCTACATGCTCATTGAGAAAAATATTTTCTAGATTAGATCTAATCTTGTAATAAATCCAAACATTTACGTTGATTGGAATTGAATCGAGTAAAAATATTCCATTCGAGATATTACAGTTGTACTAGAGCCTTGATTTTTCCAACCTAGGAAACAAGGGTTTTGATGTGATTTAGAAACAAGATAGTAGATCGAAGGAGGTGCAATTTGATAGAAGAATAAAATCCTCAAACAATAGTCAATGCAATGATCAATCTAGATCTAGGGAAAAAAGAAATGGTCAAAGCATTCAAAGACACAATGGCAATGTTGGTGCAAGTCATTAAAGGTCAATAAGCTCATGGAACTCCAAAATCACATATTAAAAGGGGAAGTGCATTAATGGTTAACCAAATTATGGGTTCTTTGTCAAATCCCTTATAACCCAAATTCCTACAAACAAGAGAAGATCCACTAAAAGAAGATGCAATTGATTCAACAGAAGGTTTTTCAACCCTTCATGTTGAGTGTAGAGCTCTTCAGCAAGAATTTTGGGATGATGTATCTTTTTTTTCTTTCTAAAACATCAAATTTTAAAACGGTACTCAAACCTAGAATAAACTAACTCAAAATAAAGCTAAAAAATAATTGCAACAATGCTTGGGCAAGGTTTTTGTGTCTATGTTTGATGGAGTGCAAATATATTCAACCTATGCTTGGATATAGAAAATCAATACCTACCTATCTATAAATCTAATTTATAAAGATGAAGCCACCAAGTTTTCTTCTCCGCACCTAGAAGGGGTAGCCCATAAATAGTGGTATCACAACGTTATGACATAAGGGCATAGTCTCATTACTAATCTTGAAGAATCTAGCCAAAGATTAATTGAAATATTTGATAGGGATGATCTAGAGATCCACTTTTGACAATTGATCCAACTAAAACACTATGGAATAGTGGAGAACTATAGGGAAATCTTATAGGATTGTATTCAAATTACTTAATGTGTCTGAGAGGAGAATCACAGTTCTATTTGTAGAAGGACTAGTTGAGCCACTAAAGGGTTTGGTCAAAGTATTGGAGCTTTCTACTCTCCAAGAGGCAATCAAAAGATCCATTGTCTTGGAGTTTTCTTTCCTCCAAAATAAATCTTATTCTAGTGCTCCTCCTATAAACCAAAATAAGATCCAAAAGAGAGCCAAGTATAAATAAGATTCTACCACTAATGAAAATAAATAAAGATAGTCAAAATGAACTAAGGAGAAAAAGAATTTATTTCCATTACAAAGAACCTTGGAAGTGAGGACACAAATGCCCTGGAAAAGGGAAAGTGCACTATATTGAAGTTGATTCTAGAATAAGGAAGTAGAAGAAACTAAATTTGAGAAGGAAAATGAATAATATGATGGAGAAGAAAAATGTGGAAGAACACTCACAACTATGACTAGGACTCAAAGGTACAACCCATTCAAAATTTTGTTAGTGTTAGCAAACAAAAGGATAATTGATCTAATC
Organism: Sequoia sempervirens; assembly: GCA_007258455.2. Lineage (NCBI taxonomy): Eukaryota > Viridiplantae > Streptophyta > Pinopsida > Cupressales > Cupressaceae > Sequoia > Sequoia sempervirens. The sequence continues at coordinate 163,615 of VDFB02384538.1, forward strand.
AACAATGGGGTGACTTGAAATTTTATTGATGAAGGTCTTGTAGAAAAAAGGGGCTTAGTTGTTGAATATTTCAAGGGATTCAATGTGAGCATCGCTAAGGGTTTCAACATACCACATGCACAAATAATTCAACATCTAAAAATGACTATTGGAGATCATCAAATCTATGAATATTTTTGTGGTTGGATTTGGAGATGCTAAAATGGTGCTTGGAGTATAATGGCTACAATATTTGGAAGAATTATCACATAACTACCAATATATGGAATTAAAATTCATAAATAAACAAAAGGAAGTGGTTCTTAAAGGAATTATAAGTGGGGAACCTTGAGTGGTTACTAATAAAATAATGGAAAGAACATTCAAAAGAAGGCAAGTTTCTTTGGCGGTCAATTACTTAATCACACCTAAAAATTCATCCTTAAGCATAGAGGATGCTTCTCATAGAGATGCACAAGCTATGTTGAACAATTTAATAACAAGGTTTTCCAAGATATTTACCCAAGAATGCCACTTTATTGAGAGTTCCAACATATTTTTTATTTTGAAACAGATGCAAAGCCAGTGATCACCACTCCCTACTATCACCCCAAGATCCACAAGGAAGACATAGAAAAGGAAATAAAATAGCTAATGGATATGGGCTACATCATGCCGAGTTCTAATCTATTTTATTTTACAATAGTGTTGGTGAAAAAATGGTATTACCATGAGAATGTGTATCGACTAATAGGCATTAAAAATGAAGAAAACAATAAAAAGATAGATATCATATTCCCAAGATTGACAAACTAATAGATTCAATCTACATAGAGCTATATACTTCTCTAAAATTATTTTTTGTTCAAGATACCATCAAATCAAAATGAGGGATGAATATGTTCAAAGGAATACTTTCAAGTGTCCCTATGGACACTTCAAGTTCCAAGCCATGCCCATTGGCTTGACTATTTCCTTAACAATATTTCAATCATGCATGAACATAATATTTAGAAAGTGGTTAAGAAATATTTTTCCTTAGTTTTCTTTGATAATATTTTGATATATAATAAGACTTGGGAAGAGCAATAGAAGCATCTTGATGAAGTCTTCAACATATTATAACAACGCTCATTATTTTCCAAATAGTCAAAGTTTGAGTTTGGGCTTAAGGATATTTTGTGTTTGAGTCATGTCATGAATGAACATGGAGTCCAAATGGACCAAAAAAGATCCAAGCTATTCAAGATTGGCCACCTCTTAAGAACGTGTCACAATTAAGAGGATTCTTAGGACTATGCAACTACTACTAGATTTTTCTAATATGATTCTCCAAGTAGGAAATGCCACTCACAAACTTGACTAAGAATGGAGCATTCAAGTGGACAGATGTAGTCAAGTGGAGTTTTAATTGATTGAAAGAAGTAATGTGTTTATTTCTAGTGCTTGTTCCAAATTTACCACTCCCTTTTGTATAGGAATGTGACACCTCTATAAAAAGCATTGGAATAGTTTTGATGCAACATAATTGCTTCATAAAGTAGGAAACTAATTGTTATGGCATAAAATTGCACCCTAATGCAATTTCCCATAACACACCCCTTACTTTATCCTTATAAATCGATTAATGCTAAATTTTGTTGCTTAGGCCTTTTCTCCCATTCATACCTTGTCAATTTCTGTCAATGGAGGGAATTTTGACTAGGATGCTTCTGCGCCATGAAAACATTTGTGTATCACGTGAACATCACTGACAGATTCTTGGGTAGTGGGAATTGGGACATTACAATTCCTATCACCCGTGAAGATTAATGCCCCCTACAACTATGGACCCACTCGAAGATGGCTCTTTTTCCACCAAACTTCCATTTTGAACCTCCATTCTCATTCCATTCAACTCTAATATTCATTCTTGCAATTCTACTCATTTTACTCTTATTCTTCAACTTCATTTTTGCTCTTCTATCCTTAACACTCCCATTTTCTCTCTACACCATTATTCTTAGAGATTTCAAGCTATTGGAACTACACTTTTGTATGATTTCTTTGTGTTCTCAAAGCTCTTTTCCTTCCTCCCAGCTTCTCCAAGCTTGTAGAGGGGAGGGTAACTCTTTGTTATTTCATAGCATTGTCATCCTTATAGTTAGCATATTGTTGTCTTTGCTTTCTATATGCCTTGTTTATTGCTTTCTTTATCATTATTTCTACATTGTGGTCTATCTAGTTGTCTATGGAGGTGGAAACACCAAAGCGGGGGTTTGATTGAGGCAAGCCCCAAAAAGAAACCCCAACATTTTCTCATTTTCGTGTGAATAGGATCTTGTTCATGTGGATCTTGCGAGAGGTTGGACCTATCGTGAGTTGGATGCTTCTTTCCCTCTACTTGTCATTTTGTTTCTAGTTAGCTTATCTTTCATTTAAATTATTCTTCTTATTGTACATACTCCCTTTTTGTGCATTTCCTGCATTATGTTTTTTTCTATTAAAACTATTAGCTTCCAATATTTGGATTGTTAGCAATCCCTACGCATTTTTGGTCACAAAATTTGCTCTCTATCTGTACGAGATTATTTTGCACCACAGAGATGCCAGCATGTCATGCTATCATCCTTGACTCACCCTTTTTTGCTTGACCTACATTGTCATCCTCTGGTTGAGATCCAGTAAGTCTATTTCCCAAGACCTCTGTGTTTGTTCACCTGATTCTTGAAGTTCTCCATCTTGAAAAACCCAAAAACATAGATTAGCCTACCTTCATTCACCATTATATCTTTTGACCTTTTTCATTAAGGTGACCGAGGGAAATTCACTCCCTTTAGACCCTATTTATCTTGGGACTGGGGAGTAGTGAATCCCCTCCTTCACATTTTGGTGAACTTGATGTGAACCATCCTTCTCCCTTCATCCTAATTTCAAAAAAAAAATCTTCTCAAAGTGATTAGGATGCATCACTGATTGTGCATTGTGATGCTCTTAATGAACTTTATGACCCAATCAACTACCTCTAACCACTTTATTAGAAGTTATCAAAATTTAGATATGGGATATAGGAGGTTTAGTCCTCCCTATACTAGTTCATCTTTTGAGGAGTTCATTGTGGGACTCTCCATTAGATATACTCCTTCTATCAATGAAGCTAAAACTCACGTTCCTACCCCTCTTTCCTCACCTTCAACCTTTGCCTCTTCTTTGGAAGATGAATCTTCTCTTAGGGTCCTTGCAGAGCATGTTTACTCCTTAGAAATGAGACTCACAGAGCTTGTAGGATTCTTGGTAGGAGATAATTTTTTTGCCTAGGAAGCTCCCATGGTTAAAAATTTGAAATATTAGTTAACTAAAGATAGAAGGGCCCTAGAGCTTCTTTGTGGTATTGTTGATATTGTAGAGACCCACATTCCCTCCTACACATCTACCTTGGGTGCTACTCAAGATGTGGGATTGGAGATCATTGGAAGATAGTTGGAAATCTTGATGTCTAAGATGTTAGTGTGCAGGACTGATGTGGGTCCCTTTACTAACACCAACACCGTACCTTAGCAGAGTCACACTATCAAAGTAAACAAGGTAAATTTAGGATTTAGTTATTCCACATCTAAATTTTAGAGCATCCCTATTTCTGGTGTTGGTGTTGGTACCTATTTTGTTGCTACAGTGCCTCTATTGTTGTTGGTGGTGACACCTCTTTTGGTGCTAGTGTTGGTGCCTCTTTTGGTGCTAGTGCTAGGGGCTCTACCAATGTGGGTGCTTGTGGCTCTACTGGCAGTTTCGCTGGTTATACCTCATCTATTGATCTAGTCCTCAATGCTCTTTTACAGAACATGGGACACATGTAGAATCAGCTAGCGAATTTGGCCAGCTCCTCCTCCCAGCCTATGTTTCATCCTTTTTGGTCATCCTACTCCTCTTTCTATTTCCATTCTAAATACTCCTATCCCTCAAGGAGTGGAGATTTCAAAATTTGAAAAGTACAATGGTCATAGGGATCCGTGGACGCATGTTTCATCCTTCAATGCCATGTGCGCTGATTTCTTCCATAATGATGCACTCTTGGCAAGGCTATTCCTATGTTCCCTCAAGGTCACTACCTTGGAATGGTATTGTGCCTTGCCTCACAATTCTAGTTTCTCTTTCAACCAACTATTTAATCAGTTTCTCCAATAGTTTCAGCCCAACATCAGGCCAAAGATCATGTTCAATGATCTTGTTCGATGCAAGCAAGGAACTCATGAGAAGTTAACTAATTTCATAGCTCGATATTAGGCTATATTTTCTCAAATTTCTTATAATTTTCTTGATTTTGATGTTCAAAAAGTGCTTATCAAGAATTTGCAACCCAAACTGCAAAAACAAATTATTTTAGTGAAATATCCTTCTTTTGTGCATCTATGTGTTGCCTTGCGAGAGCATCATCAAGCAATTTTTAGTACGGGGATTCATCCTCATGCTCCCACCAAGATAGTTGGTCAATCATGTCAGTCTCTAGAAAGAACAAGGCCATGGAAAACAAAGTCTCCATTTTGACAGACAAAAATACTACATGACATAATAGAACTTTTACTAAATTGTCTAAATCATATAATAGTGTCTTGCAAAAATTATTAAAAGATTAAATAATAACTTTTCTAGAGATTTTACCACTGTTTGAGTTGTATCCTCAATGGTACGACTCCTAGAAGTTCTATCAATATTATCGAGTTGCTAGACATGACACCAAAATATGTGCTCACTTGCATCATGTGATTCAGAACCACATCAATGACAAGACTACCCAAATCGATGGTAGAAAATAGAACTCTAACAAGTCTATAGCGAAGCTGAACAACCAACTATAGATATACATATATCCTTTCTCATCATGCTCTACTAACTTGGTTACTCCTTCTTCATCATCTTCTAATTTCACCCCATCTGAATATGTGAATGTGGTCTCATTCACTCATATTCCTCCTGCAGAGCATGTGAATTTCACTTCACACAATCTACCTCTAAACAAGGAGCTCTCTCTAATTTACGTTCTCACTCACATGAAGGGTAATGTTGTAACAACCATCATGGTTGATTCATCGGACCATGTGAACATCATTAGGAGGAGGCTATTTTTATCAATATTTTACATAAGGAAAAATATGATGAGTCACAAGCTACCCTTCACACACATGATGGGTTTTCTATTTTTCCTATGGGCACTATTTCTTTGTCAATCCTAGTAGGACCTAAGGTTGTGTAGGTCCAATTTTTTGTGATTCTAGAGTTTGACTTATTCAAAGCGAGGCTCTAAGGCATTCCATGGCCTCCATGAATGTGGTTTCTTTCACAATCCACAAATGTCTAAAGTTTCCCTACAAGAGTACTGTGCAACTTGTCCAGGATATTGGATACAAGCCACTGGCAGCTCGTGGTGGCTTCTCCCTTGACCACTTTTGGCCTACCCTATTCTAACCCCTCCCTCCTAGGGGAGATGTTTTGTATAGATCTTATTGCAGATAAAAGACTAGGGGCTCAACACTGAAGGGTAGTTTTCCCCTGTTAGCTCATTATATTGTTTCTTGGAAGGACTACCTACATGCAAAACAACATGCTTCGTGTTCTACCCCTCTAAAGGTGAAGGAAAATATTTCTCTTTCCCTTGCACCTTCCCCTCCTAGTTCTTCTTCAACACCTTTAGCTTCATCTTCCCAACCCTTAGTGGCATCTTTTGTTCTTGTTACTATGCATAGCATAGGAAAAGGAAAAGCACCCATACTACAAAAGTTGAAGCCCCAAGTTTTTCAACTTCTTGTCTTACCCATAGTACCCTAATCCACCCTTTATGGCAAGGGGAAGTCTTCCTGTGGGGTTGTTCCAACGTCTCAACCTCTGTGGCCCCCACCTATTCCTCCACCTACCCCTAAGGTAGAGAAAGGAAAGAGGATTGTTGTTGAGACACCTATCTCTATGTTTGCTTATGTGTCTCTTGCTCCTCTACTTCTTCTAAGGAGACCACCCTTCCATTGATAATGATTACAAAGGTTGCTCATGTGGTAGAGCAAAGGTCCTCATTCTCTTATCAGGTCATGTCTTCTAGTTCCCACAATTGACTGACCGACTTGTGCATGAGCATAAGCTATGGAAAAAGGCTCTGGCTAAGGAGCATGTTACTTTGTAGAAGTCCAAGGAGGATCCAATTGTCTCTGCTTTTGCTTCTTTTGTTAGCACTTATACTCCTATATTTTCTTCTACCTCATTTCCCATCACCTCGATTCTTCTTCTGGCTTCATCGGTGGATCCCAATGAACTTCACCCCAAAAGGGTGCAGGTGTTCATCATGCCTTCGGTGGAGCCTCCCCTTCTTACCTATCTTCCTAATATTCCTCTTTTCTTGCAACCTATGGAAATTCCTAACACAAAGGTGGTGTCCTATGTGGCTTTGTCTCCTTCTTCTACTTTTTCTTCCTCTGTGGGGATTTTGCATCCTTTTTTGAAGTGTAAGCTAGAGTATGCCTCACCTCGAGTGAGGGTCATAAGAAAATTTCCTCTCCTTTGGAGTCTTGTTCTGCTTTGGCATGCACCATCCTTGTGACAAAGGCAACCCCCGCATCCCCGGAGTTATTCACTACTCCTCTTCCTAAGTTTGTTCATGACTCACATGTGTCTTATCCTCCTCTTGCTTAGTTGGCACATGGAACTCCTGACAAGTGCATTTTCAACTTGTTGGAGGATATCCTGACTCTATCCTTGATCTTTGAGAGATTGATGACCTTAGTCTCACAAGAGCTTGATGAAGAGGACCTTGAGGGGCCTTTTTCCTTAGGCCTTACTGCAAGCAAGTTGTTTGGTGCAGCCCTTTCTATCCCTCCCCTCTAGGCTCATCCTTCCTCCCATTATAATGGTCTAGATTGGGAGCAAGATGACCTACTAGTGGATTTGGCTTAGGGTGGTACCTCCTTCTACACCTTTAGATTAGTTTTGTGAGCTTGTTTGTGTTCCCTTATACTTGTTTGTATATGTTTTGTGCTCTCTCCTAGAGGACCCATTCCACCCTTGTAGGTGCTTGGATACAAGAGAGAAACTATGTTGTAACCTTCTATTTATTTCATCATTCTTCTATATGTCATGGTCTTTAAAATTCACATCGAGACGATGCAAAGTGTCATGGCATTTAGGAATATTCCATGTTAACCCAATTTTTATTTTTGTTTTGTCTTCATGTGCTCATCTTCACGTTTTGATACATTTGGGGGTGATGACAGTTCATACGTATATTATATTATATCTATCTATCTATATTTATGAGCAGTTTTGACCCTGAATTATTAGATCCCCATGTGCTCTTGATCTCTTCATCTTTGCTTCTCTGCTTTGTGATTTTGTGGTTTCCATGTGTTGTCCCCCATGTGTTTGACAACATTCCATGAATACATCTTGCCATGTATCTCATTCCATGACATCCCTTGTCTTTCTCTTCTCCTTAGAATGCCATTTGATCCTCTGTGTAGCACACATCATTCTCAGGGGGGCTATCATATCTACTTAATTTTCAAAAAGGTGTATTCTTTCAAAAGGATTCCTTGATGAAAGAATCCTTTGATGAAAATATCTTTCAAAAGGATTCCTTGATGTCTTGATGTCTTATATCTTGGCATCTAGCTTGGGGGAAACCTAACTAGACCTATCTTGTTTTTTCTGTGATTGCCCTATAATGTAGTTTACAACAACCATAGACCTACATGCTTGTCATATGGACTCTAGCCATGCTATCCATACCTATCAACATCATCTTTATTTGATCAAATTGTCTTGTCTTGTGTCTGAATTTTTTTTATCATGTCTACTATTTTTCACTTTTTTCTTAACATGTTTGCAATGAGATTGTAGCTAGCTTTGCAAGATCAAATACTCATGTCCTCTTTGCATTCCAGTGGAGCTCCTCTTCACATCAAGTATATCAAATCAAAGGATTGCTTCCCCTTTTTTTTTGGTATAATCTCTTCAATCTCTTTCTACTTTAGCTCGCACATGCTTGACACATATTCTTGCTAAAGTGTGGGAAAAATGTTATGGCATAAAATTGCACCCTAGTACAATTTCCCATAACACCACCGTTACTTTAGCCTTATAAATCAATAATGCTAAATCCTAACACTCTAAGCCTTTTGTCACATTTGTACCTTGTCATTTTCTTTCGATCGAGGGAATTTTGACTAGGACGCTTTTGCATCGCACAGACATTTGTGCACCTCGTGAATGTCCTTGATAGATTCTTGAGTTAGTGGATGTTGGGACGTTACAATTCCTATCACTCGCAAAGTGTAACGCCCCCTACAACTACATACCTACCCAAAAATGACTCTTTTACCTCCAAACTTCCATTTTGAACCTACATTCTCATTCCATTCAAATCTAATCTTCATTCTTGTAAATAAACTCACTTAACTCTTATTCTTCAACTTCATTCTTGCTCTTCTCTCCTTAGCACTCCCATTTTCTCTCTACACCATTATTCTTGTAGGTTTCAAGCTATTGGCACTACACTTTTGCATGATCACCTTGCATTCTCAAAGCTCTTGTCCTTCATCTCAACTTTTTCAAGCTTGTAGAAGGGAGGGTAACTCTTTGCTATTTCATAGCATTGTCATCCTTATAGTTAGCATATTGTTGTCTTTGCTTTCTATATGTCTCATCTATTGCTTTCTTTATCATTATTTCTACATTGTGGTCTATTTGGTTGTCCGTGGAGGTGGAAACACCAAAGTGGGTGGTTGACTGAGGCAAGCCCTTAAAAGAAGCCCCAAAATTTTCTCATTTATGTGTGTGTAGGATCTTGTTCATGTGGAGCATGCGGGAGCTGGACTTACCATGACACAACACCAAAATGACATTGTATCAAAGAGGGGAAAATGTAGACACCGAAATTTGGTCTAAGCCTGCGACTTTATTATTCTTCATAATTTGTATTCTTCATGGTCATGATTAAATAATGTCAATTATTTAATTATTCTCTAAGGTCTTCATTTCTTCTATTAATTAAATAATCTAAATTATTTAATTAATTCACACTTTTCTTTATTCCATCCGATTAATTAAATAAATGCTTTTTATTTAATTATGTTACTAATTAACCTTATCCTTCTTGTCAAATTAAATAAATTTTTATTTAATTTACTCTTTATCATACTTCAACTATAATTAAATAAATTCTTTATTTATTTAATTATTCATTTAAATCCCTTCATCACTTAATTAAATAAATCTTATTTATTTAATTATTCTTCAAATATCAAATCTTGAACTAAATGAATTATTTAATTCATGAATTCTATTTTAACACATTCCTCTATATTTAGATAATTGTGCAAATTATCTAAGTATTCACTTTGACTAGACTCAAGATCTATTTAAATCACTCAGTTAACTCTTGATTTAATGTTTGAGTGGCTTTCTCAAGTAATCTCTTCGTCAAATCATTCAATTGTCCAGTGCTAACTCAATTGCGTGTACATGCAGATTAATTAAATATTCCTATCTAATTAATTAAATCTTGTGTTTGCATTCGAACAAGAGTTGTTTTAATCAATCTTCATCTTTGTCATGCAAAGATAATTCTTCTGGTTTTCGAATACCAAACTTGAAGATTAAATCATTTATTTAATCTTTAATTCTATTTCTAATTTATATCACTCATGTCATTACTAACTGTTATTAGAATGCATGACTAATCTGTCAATCTCAACCGTCTGTTGATCTTTCAATCCTAGCCTGTCATTCGAATAATCAATTTTCTATAAATTGATCTGGTCTTCATCAATCCAATCTCTCTCAAAATCTTATGACTTTTGTGAGCACCTATCTTGAATCTTTGATGTTTTGCTAAATCACTATCATAGGCTATACTTGCACGAACCTTTGAATATATGAGGGCAATTATACTACAACAAGCAAAATGGAGAAGGACAATCAAGATGAATCATGGAAATACGTACAAATTTGGTGAGATTGTTCAGTTTTATTACGTTTTTACTTTCCTTTATTCTTTGTTGCTTAACATTAGATTGCATGTTTGCTCTAATCTGTTTTCTTTCTACACTTTTTGGATGTTGCATTTAGATCACGATCATTGTCCAGTCAACACGGTTATACCAGTTTTTTAGTTGTCTTTCCACAAGCAGTCTTTGAACAGAAACCTAAAACGATTTGCTCAATTTTGCATCCTTTAGGTTCATTTAGTCATTACCATAGTTGTCCTAATTCAGAGTTTGGTCTCATATTAGAATACCTTTTTCCTTTAGAATAAACTTCTAGGAAGGTCAGTTTTACAAACTTTAGGATAGGTCCACCATCTACACTCTCGAAAAATCATAGTGTCAACGAAATCTGTCATTGAACCTAGTCTTATCATTTTATCCTTTGTCCTACAGAGAGTCCTCCTATCTCATTAGTCTAGTTAGGAAACTCAACTTGTCTTTGATCCTCATCCTACATTGGTTCCTTGACTTAACAAAAATTGACTCCTTGGTTAGACTTTAGGTAGTTGGTCCCCTCGTCTCGGGTTTACACATTTGATTACCTTAGAAGTTTTCTTAGAACTTTGAATATTTAGATATTGTCATCCTATACTAGTGTCATCCTAGACATACCTTATTCGCATAGAAAATACCAAAAAAATAGCTGCATACATTCATCCTTTATATTCAAAAAATCCCAAAAACATAGGTTAGGTTGCATACCTTAGACTTAGGTCACTCTTTGCATTATCATACCTTAGAAATCATATCACATTTCATCATAACCTCACCACCATGTCTGCAATTTACTTTGATATGCTTGCTAGTTAGGTTGAATACCAGTTACTCCATAATGGTCAATGCCAACAAGCCATAGACTTCAAAAGACAATTTATCCAATACAAATGCCAATCAACGTCAACCCATGGTCAACTACCCACATACCCTTCCTACCAACAATCCATAAGTCCTAGTCCACCATCCATCTACCCTCATTATCAAGAATCCCTTAGCATAATCCATGCCATTAATCCAAGACAAATATCTATTAGTCATACCTATCCTAACCTTGACAAGGGAAACCAACCTTCCACTAATCCCTTCCAAGTCTCTACGTCTTATCCTATTCCTTCATCCACTAATCCCTTCCAATCCTCCATGTCCTATCCTAGTCCTTCATCCACTAATCCCTTCCAAACCACTCCATCTCAATCTACATATAGTCTCCAAAGTCACATCCCATCTACCAAACTTGAGGATACATGTCAAATGGAAAGTCCAAAGCATGACTTCATGGCTTCACCTTCATGTCAAGATCAAAGTAGTCTATCCCACGACCCTATCTTTAAGTCCATCCAAGAAGTCCTTCTAGATAATCATGGAATCCAAAATACACTTATCCTTGATCAAGATTCCATTCCCAACCACATCATTCAAGACAAACCCATCTTTGATCAAGACATTATTATTGACCAAGAAGTCCAAAATGATCCACTCCTTGACCTTTATGCCATTCATGATCAAACACTTGAAGATGACCCTATCCAAGTACCAAACACATCCATTTCCCAAAATGAGACACTTTCCTCCTTTGGACACAGGGATGATATTCCTTTAGAACAAGAGTTTCCTACTCTAGACATATTTGCAAATGATCAAGTTATAGCTGAGTTCATTGGACTCTATGACAATGACCACAAAGATGGTTTCGACATCGACTTGGAAGCACCAGTAGAATCCTTTGAATCTGATATGTCACAAAATCACACCAAAGATATCCAACATGTCAATGAAGATAATACATCCTATCAACTAGGATCATCCACTTTTAACAAATCGGGCTTTCTTGTAGAGGAGAAGATTCCAAGTAACAGTTTCCACATGCACAGTGATGGGTTAGCATCTTGCTTTCAAAACAAAAAAGACCCCATCACAAACAGAATCTGTCAAAGCATGCAGTATCAAGGAAAAGGACTAGGCATACACGAGCAAGTAATTCTAGAACCAATACAGTTTCAAGAAAATCCTAGACATCAAGGTCTTGGTTATCCTTCAGTCAGAAAATCTAATGATGTTAATGGTACCTCCTCGATATTGGGGGAAACTTTATCTGATACAAACATCAAAATGGATGCCATGTGTAGTTCTTACCATAAGGTTGTTGCCAACACTCCTTCCATCCATACCATAAATTGTCATTCCAACATGAATAAACCTTCCATTTGGAACCAACAAAAACAAAAGTCTTACAAATTCAAAGTTCAAAATCAAATATCAAAGGCCACTAAATCAATCAAAAATCCAAGTGGAAAAATAAAGTTAAAATGGATCCCAAAGAAAAATGGATCAAGCAAAGAAAATAGTTCAAAAGTAAAATTCAATCAAAATGTAGAGCCACAAGAAAAGAGGACTCCCACATATAATAAATGTCCACATCCTTCAAAATGGTCATCATACAAGGCATGTAAAAGTCATGGTTCCAAACATTATCCCAGTCTGAAACCCAGTATCCATCATCCATCACCCCAAGTTTGGAAAATAAAAATTCCTAAATCTAAATTGCCAAATGCATCTACCATCATCCGTCATAATCCTACATCTCACCTAAAGTCTAAGAATCCTACGTCACAAATCCGTCGCATCTTGGTAGCAACTCTTTATTGTAAGGACTCCCATGGCACTCTATCACGATGTGCGTATTTTCATAAGGCCAACTCTAGTGTCAACAAGGATTATAATGACATCAATCAATTGTATGCAAGTGCTATGATCCTGACAAGGCAACTACTTCATCAAGGTTATTATTGGCATATCATGGCACCAATCTCTACATCAGCACCATCAATGGATTCAACACAATCAGTAATCATCTAAAACATCAAGGCCATCCAGAAAATGAAAAAAAAAGTCACTTTGATGAAAACCTGGCAAACAGGCATCTTGGTGACACCAAAAAGAAAAAAAAAAGTCAAGAGAAAAATTTTGTCCAATAGTGAAAACCATTCTTATGGCGCTTTGGATAAGTACCATGATGAAAACCTGGCAAACAGGCGTCATGTGTAAGAAATTACCTATGTGGACTATTACACTTGGGGGAAAGTTGTCTCATCTCCCATACCCTTCATATGACATTTCCATCTATCCATCTAAGTCCTACCACTCATGCCCATTTTCCCACCTACTTTGATCTTGATAAGGACTGGGGTGCAAACATAAATCGTGCTTTGGAAAAACTCTTTACATGTCTATCCTTTGGTCATACACTATCCATGAAATATCATGTCATAGTCGTCATAGCATTTTTCCAAATGAGTTATCCCTATTCATAATCCTATCGCATGCCTTGGTTTTTCCCTTGTCAATGGTCTAAGGATCTTCCATCATACCATCTAATCCTGAAAATTCATTCCAAATGCAACAAGCCCAATCCATACAATCTTTCTATGCATCCTAGTGCATCATTCAAAACATTCATTGGCTTTGTTTCTAGCCTGGCTGCAAACCTTGATCCTTTAGTCATATTATCGTCATCCTCATGTTGTTTTGGGATGTTTCCTTCCCACATCAAACAACATCGTCACCATCCTCATCACCTATCAATTGGTTTTCAGCTTGACTAGGGGCAAGATCATGGTTGTCCTTGGATTCTTGTGCATGCTTGCTTGGTTGCTTGTAGGAATCATTTCCCGTACATAGTCCACTACCCTGTACATAGTCCTTATCCTTGTACATACTACCTATCCCTGTACATATCCCTTATATTTTGTATCCATCGCTTTTATATACCATTCATAATAAGTGGTAGTATTTCCCATAACCTAGAACGATTGACATCAAGTGCATTTCATACTCCCCCATTTTACCCTATTCAATATCAATTGGTCTTATACTCAACTGGGGGAAAACACTTGACGTGTGTCATATTGATTCTTCCATTGGTTGTGTTGAAGACATAAAACCATAGAAAAATCCAAAAACATCACAAAATGACCTGAGAAAACACAAAAACATCAAAAAACTTCAAAAAGACAAAACAAAAAATCAAAACATTTTGAAAATCCAAAAATAGAGTCAAAGTCATTCGCACTTGTTAGTCTTTGTCGTTTGTCGAACTACATTTCCTATGTGACTGGACGTAGGCAAGGCCATCTGCCGATGCGCCCCTAAGGCTGCATTAAGTCAGTCCGTTTAGGTTTGTCTGTATAAAATCATGCTTCAATCCATATGTCTATATGACAAGGTCATTGGTCATGTCAAACTACGAGGTCTTTGCATGTATAACGTATGCAAGACCATCAATCGATGAGCCCCCGAGGCCGCACTAGGTCAGTCCATTAGGGTTCGTCACATTCACTTTCACACACGTCTTCTATTTGTAGTCAATCTTTTCAGTCAAATTCAATTCAAACTACGAGGTCTCTGTGTGGATAATGTAGGCAAGGCCATCAATCA